>SZWC01006049.1:12659-46600 GCA_023375785.1 Penium margaritaceum | reverse complement strand
AGAGAGAGAGAGAGAGAGAGAGAGAGAGAGAGAGAGGAGAGGCACCTCCCCGCCCCCCTCTCTTCCCTGGATGAGGAAGCCAGTCCAAGCCACGCCAAGCCAAGGCTGCTGAAGGCAGAACAATTTGTGACTTGCCTCTCCTCTCCAAAGCAGGACACACAGAGACATGCCTAAAAACGCCAAGATGCCAACACGCCAGCACACCAACAAGCCGACCATGCGAGCATGCCATGTCATCCTGTCACAGGACACAAGGGACGCTGTGACATGCCGCATTCCAACAGAGCCGGCTGGCGCAGAGTGCAGCAATCCCCTTCTCACGAACTCATCCGACAGCCCACGAACCTCAACGCCTGCACTATCTCGCCCTCATTCTCTCTGACCATCACCTCATTGGCGCACAGCACACAATCCGCGCTACACTCCCAGTCGTTGTCACTGCTGAGCTACCGACATCAACACCAGGGACGAACCACACCCATCACCTCAACACTTGATCGAGGCCGTCCACATGGTGAGTTGCTCACAGACGCCCACCCTCCTCCCTCCNCGTCGTTGTCCATGCACGGCAGGTCGTCGTGGATGAGGCTCATCGTGTGAACCATCTCCATGGCGCACGCCGCGGGCATGGCCACAGCCTCGCTGCCGCCCACCAGCTCGCACGCCGCGATGCACAGGCAAGGCCGCACGCGCTTGCCGCCGGCCAGCAGCGAGTAGCGCATGGCCTCGTGTACCTTCTCCGGGTACTGCATCGGCACCGCGCGGTCCAGCGCCGCGTTCACCGCCATCGCCTTGCTGCGCATGTAGCCCTCGAAGTCGAACGAGTCCAGGTCTGCGCGTGCAGTCGGCGTGCGTTTGTGCCGCGGGCGGGCGAGCGGTCGGGCCGACAGGCAGGAGGAGGGAGTGGGCAGGAGGATGGGGGACGACACGGAAGACAGAGGAGACAGGGAGAATGGGAGACAGGGGAGGCAGGGAAGACATCAAGGCCTGAGAGGAAGGCACGGAGGATGGCAGGAGTACAGAGGACGGATGGGGCGGGCAAAGGACCCTCTCCGCACGCGGGGATTTGGCAAGTAGCAGCAGCAGCAGCCGCCAAAGCGGCATGATCTTGTGGCATGGCATGGAATAGCATGACGTCGGACGGCGACATCCGCTGTGTGCGACAGCACAAGCTTAGAGTGCGACATGGCTTTCCCGCTCATGGACCACGCGAACGCGAACAGCAGGTACACAACGCAGATAAATGCGGCCATCTCGACGACGACGGTGGCGGCACGCATTTGAGGACAGCCAAGCTTCCTCATGGCACCCGCAGTGCGGCCCTCACGCTTGGTCGAAACGCTCAAGGAGGCGCACACGCACGCGCACACGCACGCGCACACGCACGCGCACACGCACGCGCACACGCACACGCACACGCACACGCACACGCACACGCACACGCATACGCACGCGCACACGCACACGCACGCGCACACGCACACGCACACGCACACGCACACGCACACGCACACACNACGGAGGAGCTCTCCACCGGAGCCTCAGCGGACACGGGAGCGGCGGAGCAGCTCACGTCGATGTCCTTGCCCGCCCCGCTCGCAGAACCCCCGGCTGCAGCGGCAGCAGCAGAAGCAGACAGCGAAGACGGGCGCGAGCTGGAGCTGGCCACCGCCACCAGTCGCCTGCCGCCTGAAGCGGCCTGGGCCTGTGAATGGCTGTGTGGTGTGGCTGCTGCTGCGGCTGCCATTGCTGGCCGTTGCTGGAGCTGTTGCTGCTGGATCTGTTGGTCTTGGCGGCGGCTTCTGGCTGTGGCGAGAAGCGAGTGTGGCGTGGAGAGAGAGCCCATGGCTTCGCTGAGGGCTGCCAGCGCCATGCTGTGCGGTTCTGTGGCTGGGTGGGTGGCGTCTGGCAGCTCTATTTGTGAGGAAAACAGGCGGACGGTGTTGCGGAGGAGTCGAGGAGTGCCGTGGGGCGACGAAGGGAGCAGCGGCTGGAAGGGAGGTGACGGTTGGGAACCTGACAACTGGCGTGCGGAGATCGCTCGCCTGTCTGAAGGCTGGGCGGAATGCGGCGAGCTGTAGCCGAATCCGAATGGCAATGGAAGGAGCCGACAAATGGCTACCCAAAGTGAATGAGGGGGAGACGATGAACAGTAGCCAGACAAGGCGCAAGTGACAGAGGCAGAGAGGATGGGGCACGAGCTGCGGTTGGCGCGGCAGTTGTGGCTGAGGGGTCGGAGGTCCGACTCCAGAGGTGTGCGTTGGGTCCAGGTGGACGAGAGGCGGCGTTCGGAGGGAGCTCCAGTTCTCTCTCATTCGCTCTCTCTGTCTCTCTCTCGCCCTCCAGCCTCTCCGTTCTCCTCCATGGCACCCGAGGCCTGCGCGGTGCCGCTCACTGGTGGCTGGCATTCTCGGCTGCTGCACCAGAGCTGCTTCTGGGCCGGCTTGCTGCTGCGATGATGTTACTTTATTGAGCTACGGTTGTGCGAAATATGACCGGATTCGAGTTCGTAAACTCGATGGTTTGCATGATGAAAGCGAGCTTAGATTCTGTCGATCACTGAAAACGAGCTGCTTCGCGCAGAAAGCCTCTCAATGACAGTGGTTAGGAATTGGTACCGAAAGCGTCGCTGTTGCGCACAGACGGTCCCTCGGTTCCTGCCCCGGCGTTGCGGCGCATCCCAGATAGCGTCGCCTCGTCGTGGAAAAAATGAGAAAATCTAGCGCGCTTTGGGAATCTCGTCACGAAGCGGATGTGGGCCAATCTTCGAGGCGGAAGGAGTGGGTGTGGCAAACGCCACGTGGAAAGGTACGTCGACGCAGCGTAGGACTCGACCTGCAAATGAATCCTCTTGAAAGATGAAAGTACTCGCTCAGTTACTCTTCGGGGGGCCCAGGTAGAAACCGACTGAGGCCCGCAGGTACCTCAGCACCAGAACATGCCCTCAGGTTGAGCCTGGCTCTGAAGAATAGAATTCAGGTGGGAAGGAACAAAGGATTGGGATTATTCTTGATCTCATAAAAGCCATAAATAACCTCTTCAAACCGAAAATTTATGGGGGCCTCTTTATGTCCTTCACAATGATGGTCCATAAGGGACGAACCCTACTCTAAGTCATTCTAAATATGTAAAAAAAATACAATCAACCTTTCCCTTATCATTCTTGATCTCCTTATCCCAATTAGTACCTAATTTTTGCAGTGGAAAAACTTAAGGAGAGTGTACTAATGGTTACCTTCTATAAGGACGCCGGCAATGCCATGTCAATCCCCTGGTCTCTCATTGAGCTTTGGTGGTTCTCCGGTTACAATTGCCAGATTTTACCGCTGAAATTCTTCCAGGTCATGCAGGCCCATGCTAGATGACGCAAGAGCTCTGGTGGTGAGTAAGAGAGGTCCAATGCCAAACTTTGGCGAAGTCTGGAACGCATGAAGGAAGAAACAAAGGGGAAGTGTAAAAAGGGCCCGAATTAGAGCTTATGTACTGGGGACTCACGGTGAGCCTGCCATGCCCCGTCATCCCCTTTGCACCAAGAGTCACAAATAGGGAATATGTAGGTCACACAACATGAAACCACACAAGAGAGCATCATAACAGTCCACTAAGTGCTCGGGCCTCGACCGACAAGAAAAAAATGCAATGTACCCAAAACACATCCATATTCTACAATAATATTCTAGCACCACCGGCAAGCCAAATTAGGCAAGTTAGGCTTTCGGAGATGCTCGGACATCTCTTTGAGCCCCCGGATCTCAGTTACATGCATACTACACATGTATGACCAAAAGCCAATCAAAACTCAATCACTCAGACATGGATCTCCCAAGGTATTTGGAAGAAACCATCATGCATCTATGTCTCGACCAGAGGGAGAATGCACATGTCAGAGACAATATGTGTCAGATCATCATGGGAGCTCTCGGGGCATAGACCAAGTATCCGGGTCTCGACCACCAAGAAAACTCTATCAGCCATGCTTGGGTGAACTATACACTTAAAATTCTCCATACTTTTCACAGAAGGAGTGATGTAACTATCGGAGAACCATCCGTACAAAGTGAGAAACTCTTGGTGTACAAGAGTGTATGACACTCAGACAACTCATAGCCCATTGACCAACACTCCCCTGGACTGCAAGAGATGTCAACAAGGTACCATCTAAGACAATATGTACGTTCCCCTCGATGAGAGAGTCCTTGTAACATGAACGCGTACACTGTTGTGCCTGGATAAATCTGCTCCCCCTGCATGAAGAAGGCTATGAACCTGCTGTCTCCCCTTGACTAAACGATCCTTGGAAGAACAATCAAACAACAGTTATTCTAGACACGAGCTGAGGGTGTGAGAACGTCAACCGAGGGAAGAGGATGAGACTACAATGGCTACCACGTGCCCGCCTCCTTTGTGCGCTATCGAATGCCTGTCACTCACCAACTCCAAAGTAGGAAGAGAATAGTAAGTCGGTCTAACCTTGAGCATCCAGAAACTGCCAGAGGTCATGTGACAGTGTTATGTGTGTCACCCTCTGACTCAGAAGGTGCAAGAGCGGAGAAGATGCTACTGAGTTCTCTATGGCTACGGGAGGAAAATGAGGCAAGATCCCTCACATCTGGGAGCTGTCGGAATTCCCAGCAAGAAAGCTTCGGAGCTGGGCATGCAGAAAGAATGGTGGTGGAACGCACTCGACTATAGGGCAAGGATGAAGGTAGACCTCTGCGAATGAACCTCACACATGTATTCGATGCATCAACAACACACTGTAATGTGCGTAAGTACTCCTACGCTGTGGCAAACTTGCCATGGAGAAGAGAGGCATGCTCATGCATCTCAACATGATACTCTTTAGTGACTATGTGAAGGCCAAACTCAACATCCGCGAGCACCGCCAACACCTCACCGTAGGTAGTAGAAAATGAGTCTACTGCTCAGCGTAGCGCCTCTACCTCCAATTTTTCTCCCCGAGACCGAGTGAATGCAGGTGCCGCGTCTCTTGAGGAGGTACCTCTCTAGAGGTCGTGAGAGTGAGAAAGATGGTCAAGTGGGGAACGTTGAGGCATGTGAGGCTCTCAGTGAGGAGACGTCCAGGGCGCAAAACAAGAAAGGGATGGTGCAGATGCAAAGGAGAAGGATGGTGGTGAGCTGAAGGATGTCTCCAAGCTGTCCGAGGTGTCATCACCATTCACTCCCTCAGGATCCCCATCGTGTGTGGCATTATCTGAGGGTGCAATGGAGCTAGACTCAGAAGTATCTCAGTTATTTCCACTAAATTCCTCAATGAGTAGCTCAACCAACTTGCCCTTTAGTGCGCACAACCACTACTGTACATCCCTTAGCTCACACTCTCTAGCCATGTGTATGTAGTTGATCCTCCCCATCTCCAAGGTAGTGTGAGAGTATCGTCAGACAATGTCTCTCGGATAGTAGCGACAAAAGTTTCCTGCTCACTGATGAGGGAGTGAATCTTGTCCTCTCAACTCGACATCTCAGACAAGGTTGACTAGGTGTTGCCAACTCGGTCAAAAGAACACACCATTGATTTTTCTTAAGTAGTTTTACAAAGCAACTGAAAACTCATAACCCTTATTTCTGAGCTGATTTGCAAAGCGAATTGAATTCATTAGTGGCTTTGCAACGCGACTTAAAGATTGTAATCCTGCTGTGTTATTCTAGCCTGGCATCTGCCAAGACAATTACATACATTTCTGTGTCCTCGCGGCGCAAATCACCGGACTTGAAAAGAAAAAAAGGAAAAAAAATGTGACCTAGCTACCTTGGAAGAGTCCATCGGCGTATTGCAATCAGTGCATTGCAGTCGATGTATCGCATTCGACGCACAGCCTCAGGCGGTCCGTGCAACTCCTCGCACCAACCAGAGTGACTTGCACTTCGACATCCACATGTCTAGATGGTCGACATCGATCCGAGACTTCTTTTTAGGTTCCTTGCTTCCATCTTCCTTGAGAATTTTTGTGCGATATGACTGGAAGTCTCTGTCCACGTGTGTTGCTTTCTCCAGAGCAATAATGAAGGCCTCGCGGACAAAACCGGCCTGCTCACAAGATTGCTTTTCACCGGACCCTTTGTACCACCCCATCTCCTATCTCCTCTCATCTAGCACTGATCAGAATCCCATTATACCTTGCTGCTCTGAGATGCCTACTTCTATACCTGTCCTCACTTCCATAGGTAGGCAAGAATCCAAGGCCCTCCCTATGATCTCATATGCAAGAATGATGCATCTACTAGTTGCTACACAATCACGGATAGATGAGGAATTAGCAGACATAGCTGATGCTGTCAATGCAACTGATACTACCAATGTGGCCGATGCTACCAATGCTGTCGATGTGACTAATACTAATGGTGGAGTTGATGCTGCCAATGTGGCTAATGCTGTGGATGGTGTTGATGACGTTGATATAGATGATACAACTAGTACAGATGGTACTACAAACACAACTAATGCTATTGATTCAGAAGGTGTTGTTGATGTAGTAGATGAAACTGATGCTGCCGGTGCTACAGATAATGTCAATGCAGAAGATAGAGCTCATGCTCCAGATGGTGATGTTGCACAAGATGTAGGTGTTGTCGCTGATGCGACAGATGGAGCTGATGTGGCATGTAGAGCCCATGATACTGCTGGAGGTGTAGACAATGCTAATGCATTAGATGTTGCTAAAGATTTCAATAGCAACGGTGAAGCTTATGAACTTCATGGAGATGATGTGGTCAGTGCAGCCAATGTAGCTTGCAGAGTCAATGTGCAAGATGGAGTTGTAGAGGCACCTGACACAAAAAATTTCATTGACACTAAGGATGTAGTAGATGCAGCCATCAAAGGTGCTATCAAAACACCTAATGTTAGAGAAGGTGTGGATTCAGGTAGTGAAGTAAGTATAGCAAATGAAGCCAACACTAAAGGTGAAGTGGAGGATCCAAATGAAGTTGATGCCGCAAGTTATGTGAACACCAAGGATGAAACTCTTATAGCTAGTATAGTTATCACGACTGAGGTAGTTGATACAGTAAATAAGGTAGGTGTTCTAGATGAGATTGACGCTGAAGGTGTCACCAAAGCCGTGGATACTACAGATGCCGTTCATGCTGCCGATGGTGCAAAAGCAACAGATGAAGTAGGTGGTGCTACTAGTATAGGAGTACTAAGTGACGTAGCTAGTATTGTAGATGATGCGGAAAGCATTGATGTATACAATTTAGATGAGGTTGATGTGGACAAAAATGTTGAAAATGTAGAAGTTGCAGATGATGTTGACGCTGCCAATGATACTGATGTTGTAGATGTTAGAGAGAATGTTGATGCTACCAATACAATAGATGCAGAAGATGGGAGAGCTGGTACAATTGGCGAAGTTGTCATTGCTGATGTTGCTAGTACTGTAGATGATGCAAAAAGCATGAATGTAGGCAGTGTAGATGAGGCTGATTCTGTTGGTGCTAGTGTGCCTCCTCCAGCTCATGCTCATGCTGGAAATGTAGCAGATGTAGGGATAGAACGAGGTACTCTTGTCCCCCTGGCGGTGGGCAGCCTCATGTATGACATGGTGGCGACTCGACCGGACCTGGCCTACACAGTGGGCCAATTGAGCAGGTACGTGGCCGATCCAGGGCCACTACACTGGGTAGGGGTCAAGCGCATCCTTGGCTACCTGTAGGCAACGTGGCATGCATGCTTGAGGTTCGACAGCAAGGGGTGTGCGGACCTTGTGTCTAGTCTACTATATGGATGCAAACTACGCTGGCAATGTGGACAAGCGGAAATCCACATCCGGCTACGTGTTCTTCCTCGTTGGTGCAGAAGTCTCGTGGTGCAGCAGGACGCATGAATACGTCGCCACCTCCACAGTGGAAGTAGAGTACATCACGCTGGTCAAAACAATCAAGGAGGCACTGTGGCTCCGCAGGTTGCTGGCGGGGCTAGGCGTGCCGCAGCAGGAGCCTATGGTGGTACAAGAGGACAACACCGGATCCATCTTGCTGACCAACAACCCGACGCAATATATGAGGATGAAACACATTTACTTGCATTATCACTGCGTACTGGACATGGTCGGGAAGGGGCAGGTGGTGCTGCAACACTGCAGCACGCACAACATGCTTGCGGATCGCTTGACGGAAGCGCAACCCGCAGACCGGAACATGACGAGCGTGGCCGGGCTTGGGATGACCAGCTCTGATGGGCTGGAGGACGTAGCGGAAGATGAGTGAGAGCAAGCTGGTGCAGCGGGCATGGAAGGTGCAAGGGGGAGAATGTTAAAAAGTTGCCCCTTCACATGCCCAAGTGCGGCACCGGGAGGCACCGACGAGCCGCTAGAGAGAGGAAAATCCTTGTAGTTGGATCTAATCACTTAAGGATTGCTTGGATCCTAAATATGATGATTTCCCCTGACAAGTTACTGAATCTGGTGGAAGTTGTTTCACAAGAACTGGACAAGTATCAAGGGAGATATGAGCTTCCAAACTTGGGGTGTGCGAGCCGGCCACGACTCGACTTCCGGTGAAAAATCGATCGAACCGATTAACAAATGTCCATCTGGAGAGTTCACTCCGGAGTGGTTGCCGAAGCATCCGATGGATAATCCACCAGAACCTGTAGTGTGGGTTGTTACTAAGGGATTGAGCCAAAATCCTGGCTCGGCGTCCAAAACTCAGTAGTACGTTTTGCTACTTGGGCACCCTTGCTATATCCTCCCGCTATTCTTCTGTTTGCGGCGCCATTGCCACACTCAGTTCACAGATTGTGGAGATAGGATTGCAGACTGGTTTGCAATCCTCCATGCTGTACCGCTTCTGCACCTCGGCCACGTATTTGGCCAGCCCTAGATCAAGCGTGTGCGTCTTCCAGTTTTGTGTAATGCTCACCCCAAGGCAGAACTCCAGCTCCCCTATGTTCGACATCTGGAACCTGCTGCTTAGCTGCTCTTTCAGCCATTGTAGGCTCGGCAGGTCTGAGGAGCACAAGATCAGATTTCCACGTAGAGTGCAACGATGTGATGGAGCTTCTTGCTGCGTCGCACGTACCTCATGTAATCCGCCTCACAACGCTTGAAGCCAGGTTGTGCCATGAAGCTGTCTATTTTTTGGTACACACATCGTTGCGATTGTTTTAGACCATACAAGGTCTTCCACAGCTTACACACCTTGCCCTCCGGCACCTCCACCCCCTCCGGCACCTTCACGTAGATTTCTGTGTCGATGATTCTGTTGAGGAAGGATGTCTTTACGTTCATCTGGTGGAGCTCTATATCCTTCACGTCTACCACCGCAAGGATCCCCTAGATGCTTGTGAACTTGGTGACGGGGTAAAATGTCTCATCGTAGTGCTCGCCCTTACGTTGTGCATACCCCTTTGCCACAAGCCGCGCCTTGTACTTTTTCACCACACCTTGTTTAGTGAACTTGGTCTTGAAGACCCACTTGGAGCCGACGCCCTCGGCGTCCTTTGGCCTGTCAACCAGCTCCCATGTGTCGTTTTCAGTAATAGACGCCAGCTCTGACTTGATGGCGGCGTCCCACCTCTTCCCCTCGGGCTGCAAAAGTGCCTCTTGCACGGTCGTCGGCTCCGTTGATGCAGCCAGCATGCACCACGACATGCCGATGCATCGACCGGTGCCTGCGTCAAAGTGCTTCCTTGCTCTCCGTTGCCTCTTGCTACAACGCAGCAGTTTTGGTGGTGCCTCGTCACTCTGCTATGATTCTTTTGAATCTGCTCGCTCTTGTAAATCATCAACGGGGCGGCTCCCTGATGGTTTCTCTCGCTCTGAAGAAACATCAACCAGATGGGCGGCGCGTCCGAAGGATGTTTCTCTGATGCGCGACGCAAACTGTGCCGGGAGTGCGCACTTCGGCACCCACAATGTCTCCTCCAATGGATCTGTTTGCCCGGATCTCCAGCCCAGCTGCATCATTTTCGGAGTCCTTCACGTCGGTTGTTGCACTTGTTGCACTGTCATGCTCCAACGTTGCATCCTTGACCTTCGCATCTGCTGGCTCCTTCTCGTAGTCAAGGAGCTGGAACCACCCATCCTGTTTTGGAGTTTTCCCAATGCTCATGTCGTTTTTGCTGATTCTGAAGCTTTGCTGCTTGTCAAACTCGATGTCACGACTGCGGATGATCTCTTGTGTGTGCAGGACCCAGAGTCAATACACCTTTTGCACGCTCTTGTAGTCAAGAAACAAGAATGGATTTGTCCGCAGTTCCAGCTTGCTGTCACTCGTCTACGCCGCCTACACCATCGCATGCACCTTGCACCCACACACCTTCATGTGCGCCACGTTTGGCTTGCACCCACTCCAAACCTCTTGCGGCGTCTTCCACCTACCCTTCAGCACCACTGGTGGGGTGAGGTTGATGGTATAGCTCACTGTACGCATAGCCTCGATGCAGAATCTTCAAGGCAACCCTACATCCACAAGCATGGTACGCATAAAATTTAGCAACGTCTGGTTTGCCCGCTCCGCCACTCCATTGGATTGTGGCGAGTACGGCGTAGTGGGTTCCTACTTGATGGCTGCTGCTTTATCCACCCACTGCAACCCACGTACTCTCCGCCATTGTCGCTGCATGTTGCTCTGACCTTTCAGCTAGTCTACCTCTCCACCGCTGCGACGTACTCCTTCTACCGGTCCAGGACCTTGCCTTTCTGTTTCATGAAGTACACGTAGAGCTTCCTGTTGTAGTCATTGATGAAGGTGCCAAAGCATTTCAAGCCGCTCTTTGATGAAGTTTCAAATGGTCCACAAACGTCGTTGTGCACGACCTCGAGCGGGTCCTTCCCGCAACTCGCGTTCTTGTTGAATGACTTGCACCGTGCCTTGCCCAAAATGCAAGGCTCGCACTTTTTTTGCAATGCTACATCTACTGCCATCTACTGCATCATCAATGATGAGTCCGTGCACCATGCCATGCTTTGCCATCTCCTCAACAGTTGCGAACGTCGATTGTCCAAATCATCGGTACCAGAGCTCCAGATCATCACTTCATCCCTTCGCCATGTTGACGATGCGCTCCTACGGGTCTGCTACATTCGATGGCGTGGGGATCACCTTGGTCTCCAATATGTAGAGACCGCCATTGCGCTTTGCCTCTAGCACGACTTTGCCGTCATCGTCGATGCGCACCACGGCACTTTTCCTGTGGAAGAGCACCTCATACCCCTTACCCGTCAAGCGGCTGACAGTAAGGGTGTCAACCAGTCTGGGGACGTGCTGCACATTGCGGATTGTGCATACCTCCTTCTTACCACCAACCACGACTTCCACATCCATGTCGCCTTGGCCGGCTGCTGGCTCGACTTTGTCGTTCGCGACCACCA
Organism: Penium margaritaceum; assembly: GCA_023375785.1. NCBI lineage: Eukaryota > Viridiplantae > Streptophyta > Zygnematophyceae > Desmidiales > Peniaceae > Penium > Penium margaritaceum. Next base: position 35,264 of record SZWC01006049.1, on the reverse strand, counting down.
TTGAATTCTTGTAGATGACGAACCCCACATTCTCTACCTGGGTGTGCTCCTTGGCCTCGGATTCCAGGCACCGCCTATTGGCCTTCTTGAGGAAGTGGTTCTTTTTGCTATTGAGGAGCGACCTGCCTTTTTTGTTTTGCCGCCCGCCTTTGCTTCCTCCGGGCACTCACGGGCCTAATGACCCTCCTCTACGCAATTGCAACACGCACCTTTCTTGGCGCCCTTCTTGTTGTTGCCCTTTCCACCGCTTCCTTTGCCCCCGCTTCCGCCACCGCATGTTTTGGTGACAAGGGCCAATGAGGAAAGCGAGAACTCCCCATTGCTCCGGGGTTTCGCCTTGTTGCGTATGTACTCTGCGACCGCGGCATAGGTGAGCTTGTCCTCGGGCCATCCTCCTAGGACGCCGATCGGGGGACCCCAACTGTTGGGTAGGGCAATGAGGAGGGCCATCGCTTGCATCTGCGTGTCAATCTTCTACCCCACATTGTTATATTGTGAGGCAAGCGACTCGATCTACTGCAAGGCTAAGATGACATCATCTCCCTCCTTGATTCTCCAACAGGTCCATCTTCGCCTGAATGTTGGCAAGCAACTTCTGCAACGTTGTGACCACTGTTACTTCACCTTGCGCGTCAAACGCCACGGCCATCAAGAACGTCTTGGATGAAGTCATCTTACGTCTGGTACAACTTTGGCCTTAACGTTCCTTCGGTTACTGCGTTATCACCAAAGTGTGTGGTTGGCCTTGGGCACGTATCCGCCAAAGCGACAAGATCATGATGGTCTACGCTGACCAGGAGAGTTTGCCACGTAGATGATTGTGCCTCCGAGCCAAGAGTGGCTCTGATACCAAGTGTAAGCCGGGCGCGGTGAGCTAACCTGAACCAAATGGAGTAGGCACCAACTGGCGGCAACAGCGACCAAGGGGAGGCCGGTGCACACCTTTACAGGTTTGTGGAAGCATTGGACCATCTTGGGGGAGCACATGAACACGTGTGGCAAAGTAGGAGTAAACTGTACTTCTTCAAGTGTCAATGTACAAGACTATATGTACATGATGACTACCCGAGGTCGCTGAGCCGTATGTGGTTCTGTAAAGGCTGGGATGAGTGTTATTGTACAAGCTTCATGTAGCGCATCTTCCTAACTTTCCAATGCACCAAGAATCACATCATTCCGTGGAGGAACAGTTGAGATATGGTCGTTTCCGTGAACCACATCAATCTGCCGCTGGAAGAACCACAAGCGGCGGCGACCGCCGCCCAAAGCACCCTTTCTGGTAACAACACATTGGGGTACCATTATGAAACACCCTTGGCCCCAAATGATCCTTGATTCATTGAAAAACTGGTCCCCAAGGTGCACGTTGGTCTTGCTGGGTCTTCCAGGGGTCAAGCCTTGGTCATTGGGGATGGATTCCCGTCACCTTTTTTCCCCTTGGCCGGTCCAACATTTTGCTGGGCATAACTTCCTCAATTCTTGATGGATCGACCCCATCATTAGGTCGATCTCAAACATTTTTTCTTGTTGATTCCAAATCCACGGTCAGATCACACATTCAGGAAAACCTCAAGCTGTAATCAGTGTCGTTGGCACTGTACGGCTTCCAGACGCTGACCTTTTCCTCCTTCTTAGAGCAACAGCTGAGAGCTTCACCGCCATCCTGGTTACGTGGACAGCCTCCTGATTGTGTCTCCTATGGAGGCTGTGAAGGAGGCCAAGGAAGTCCTTCAGGCTCCCTATACGATGAAGGACCTTGGTCCTACAACTATGTTTCTCTGGATGGAGATCATGCTTGATCGTCAACATCGGACACTCTTGCTACATTACGCATGTTTTGCCCGCGTTGTGGAGGAGTGGTTTGGTGACCTCCTTGGTGCAATTCCCAGCGCATCCATCCCCATCACGCTTGACGGGCAGGATGCTTTGAAGGTGGATGATCCAGCACAGCTAGGGGAGACAGTGGATGATACCTTGTACTTGCACCTGATTGGCTCTTTGATGTACTTGCCCACTACCACACAACCTGACATTGCTTGCACGGTCAACCTCCTTGCACTTCTTTTACAGTGTCCTTGGGCAAGCACCCTTAATATAGCTATGCGAGTGGTGTGGTATGTGGTCTCCACACCGTACCTCGAACTCTGCTTTCGACGGCAGTGTTTGATGGTTGTTGATGACTACACAGACAATGACTAGACATGGAGTCCTGATGGATGTAGTTGGACAGGCTACGTATTCCTATTGGGTGGCAACACTGTGTCATGGTGCAGTGAAAAACAGTTATGTATCACATGTAGCTCTTTAGAGGCTGAGTATGTTGTAGTGGGGACTACGGCTGCTGAGTCGATATGGCTGTCACGTTTGTTTTGTGAGTTGCGTGAGTCTGCACCTTGCATCATTCTTCCTTGTGAAAACCAGAGTGCTCTTGCCATTGCTAAGGACTTCGGTGTTTTTCATGCATGCATGAAGAACATTGTTATTAAGCATAACTTTTTTGCGTGACCTTGTAGAGCAACAGGTAATCTTCGTCATCCGGGTCGGCGCGAACATGCAGCGGGCTGACTTCCTGACCAAGGCACTAGCACGTAGAAAGCTCATGGTGGCCATTCGTTTTTTCGGGATTCACCTCTTTCCTGAGAGTGGCTGAGAGTGGCGTATGTGAGTATGGACTGTGGATGATCTTGTTATGTACCTGTGGCAGTTTTGTACCTTTATGGACACGCGTACCATTGTGTCATGGGGGAATGTTGTGATGTGAGTCATTCTCGTCTGTTTGTACAGCAAACTGTGACCATTCGGCCATGTCCATGCTTGTGCAGATCTCTGATGTGGACCAAGCTGGCACAGGAGGACAGATGGATGGTGCACTTCACCAGGTCACCGTCAGAGCACCTCCCCTGGCCTAGCGAGTAAGACATCGTGTACGGGTCCACCAAGAGTTACTTTGACGGCCATAGCAGGGGCTCTACTGCTCCAAATGGGGCATTTCTGGATGTGTTTGAAAGCTTAGATTATAGGCCATAAGGATCAGATGTAATCTTACTATCATAAGAAACAAATTCATGTTAGATTTGGTTCTCCTGAATGCGACAGGTTTCTATCCCTTCCTTTTTTCATCCTTGTGCTCCACACGCTTCACCATTGGTGCCCATTGGCTTCCCCAAACATTGCTAGCAAGTAGGTATAAGGCCTAAGGATTGTTAAGTGTACTTGTACACCCACTAGTGCCAACATTACTCTCATACCATGTGTTGCACTGAGCATTGTGTATGCCACTAGCCCAATGCGTATAATGATGGTAAAATTCCTAGTCCATTTCGGCACAAGTTTTCGCACCCCTAGAAACTTGAGCCAAAGGTTCCTACTGCTAAGAAGCACCTTGTCGTTGATGTCAAACAAGACCTCACAACGACTTTTGTTAGCGTATGCTTTCTATGGTTCCTGAGCCGCTTGAAGGTGACCCGTTGCCTCCTTAACAGGGGATTCATTTACTTAGTAAATGCTTGAGCAAAAGGAACCTGTCCTTCCACACTCTCTCTCTCGTCACCAATGAAGAGAGTAGCGTCGGATTCTGACAAACTATTAAACACAAATGGTGTGACATGAGTATAATTTTTCACCAAGTTGTTCACCTCAAGCTGTGTGAGTGCTAGGAGTTTATCCCAACCCTTCATGGCATGGTCAATGTACATGTAGAGCATTTTTTCTAGAGTTTGATTCATGCACTCTGTTTGTCCGTCAGTTCAAGGGTATAATGTTTTCTACATTTACAACTCACTAGCCAAGTACTCATTCATCTTTTGCCAAACATTACTAGCAAGTTTTCTATCTCAACTAGAGATACCCTACTGCCTGGTTCAGTTATTCATTCATTCATTAGTTTTGAATTTGTTAACTCTTAACTTCATCAGCGGGTTGATCCTTTCTGCTATTTAAAAAAAAGTGTAAGCTTTGATGGTCATACATTACATTTGGCGACATGTTTGGTTCATTTTCTCAATCTGGTGAATTGAGCTCATCGCCAGATTTGGCCTGACAGATTGCACATATATGCGTCCGATCTGTAAGGCCGACTTACAACACACATCATGGCCTATCAACGTGGTCCACCCAAACCATGTGGACAGGTCACACTGTGTGCTGGAAATGGTTCAGTGGTTTGAATCGCTAAACCATGCATCACACACAAGTCGGGTTCACATGTCATCGATGGTGACATGTGCACCCGCCTTCTCATAACAAGCTATAGACATACGTGGACGCAGTCCATCCAGCCTGATAAACAGGAAGGGAAGTGAGCCCGGGATGAAGAGTTACTGTATCACATTGAATTTGATTGATTTGTTTAATAATTATTGTTCATCCTGTTTAAATTTGTCAAAACAAAAAATCTGGCAAGATTTGACTAGGAAAAAAAGTTAAACACCGGATTCACCGGGGAACAGGGTAATGCACAACCTTATAAGCCATGGTACGTCACAACACCCTCAAAGAAGAGACGAGCGGTCTCCTCTGCATTCATATCAATGGTTTTATGCATGAAGTGTGTCGTGTTGGTAAGAAGATCCACAATGACTAGCATTCCATCATGGCTATGGGTCGTGTCTGGAAGACCACTAATAAAATCCATGGTGGCATACTCCCATGGAATCCTAGGGATAGGAAGCTCTTGGAGGAGTCCAACAAACTTTTTATTACTAGCCTTGTTTTGAAGACATGGGCCGCATGTAATGTAACATGTTTAGACATCGATACTCCATCCTCGCAACTAATTGTGGTCGATGAGTGACTTTCTGGTCTTTTGAGGTCCCACATGACCTGCGACCGTCGGGTCATGGAAGTTGGGGATAACCTTTGCTCAAAGGTCCCAAAATTTGGCACAACTTTTTCTCCGTGCCAGAAGATTTTGGGGGCCTCCACCAATCCATTCTTGTCCATATTACGATAGTCTTGGAACCAAGAGTCCACATTTTATCGAATACGGATCCTTTTCATGAATTTGTTGTTGTGGATAATCTCTCCGGTTGGTTTTCACATGGGTGCAAGGAGGTCTAGTGTTTGTACTATCACTGTCGTAATGGCCATGGAACACCCAACGACCTCAATGGTTGCTTTAAATTCCACAAGTTGTTGGCCACGTTGATGGGTCTTGGAAAACATTTCCAAATAAACCAGAATCAGCTCAGGTATTCACTTCAATGCACCTATCCTTTTGACAGGTTTGGTTGCGTTTAGAAAATCACGAATAGGTTGTAGTTGGTCACGACCGTCACATTCCCCCAAGAGCCATCAAGGTAGCAATGCCACATCTTGAAAGAATGTACCATCACAAGGAGCACTTGATCCCTAGTCATGTATTATGTCTCCATTGGAATGAGCTTCTCGCTCTCATACGCCACTGGATGACCATTCTCCATGAAGACTGCCCAAAGGCCTACTACCAATGTATTACATCACAACGTACAAGGTTGCAATGGATCTAGAAGAGCTAAGATGGGCGCTCTGGATAGAAGTTCTTTCACTTTGATAAAAGTGTTCTTGTAGTCAAATATCCATTCCCAATGCACGTCTTTTTGAAAGAGCCTGGTTAACACAACAGTTAGGGTCGAATACCCTTACATAAACCATTGAAAGTAAATTACAAGGCCAACAAAATATTGAATCTGCCCAAAAAGAAATGGATGCGGCCAATCCACTACAGCTTGACCTTTCATGGGTCAACACAGATACCATCCTTGTCGACTATGTATCAAAGGTATTCGAGCTTATCTTTTGCAAACTTGCACTTGATCACTTTGGCATAGAATTTCTATTCTCAAAGGATTGCAAGGACTTCGCGCAAATGTTCCATGTGCTCTTCCATTGATCTGGATAAAATCAAGATGTTGTTTAGGTAAACGAAGAGAAGTGATGAGTTGTTTATGGAGTGTTTGGTTCATTTCTCCTAGGAAGGTTGCCAGAGTGTTTGTTAGCCTGAAGAAAAAAACCCGGAGTTGATAGTGTCCCACGTGTGTTTGAAATGTTGTTTTGGACACATCATCTTTTGTGATGCAGATTTTATGGTACCCTTCAGAAAAATCCAAGGACAAAAGATTTTTTTTTCTTTCATTTGGAGTTGGTCGAACAGGTCTTGAATTTGTTGCTAGGAGAATCTGTCCTTCATTAATAGCTTGTTCAACATCCGGTAGTCAACACACATGCGTAAACCACCGCCATTTTTGTTCAAAAAAAGAATCAATGTACCATACACCAAGCTTTTGGCTCAATCCACCCTTTTACAAGGTACTCCTTGAATTGGCATTCATCCTCTTGCCTTTCTATTGGACTAAAGCGATACATTGGTCTGATCGGAGGAGTCGTCTTTGGTTGCAGCATAATTGTGTGACCCATATGCCATTCTAGTAGAAGCCCAGGTCGTGGGTCTTGGAATACATGAAAAATAATTTCCAATACAGATTTGATATCTCGTGGTGTGTCTTCCTTCATGTCTTCCTCCACTTTCTACAACTGAGCCAAGAAGCATCAACACACTTGTGGAATACGCCTCCTGACATGCATTGCACACAAGTTGGCATGGAATTTTAGTCCAGTTGATTACAGTTTTTTACTTGGAAGCAATGTAATAAAACACTATTCCTTTCGTCATGTTGCCTCCGGTTTTCCGAGTGAAAAGGATCAATGACGGCAAGCCAAGTTTGTGATCAAAACAAAATTGATACAAAGGACGCTGTAACTCCCATGAATTGCCCACACTGGTCCAAATCTTGTGGCTACGTGTGAATTCGGCTAGCAACTTCCAGTCTTTATGTTTGACTGGATCGAAATTGTCCACGGAAGGTACAACGAACGTGATTGAGATGATTTCTTGGAGGGTGTTTTCTGCAATCACTGTATCTCACAACTATTGTATAGTGGTTATTGTCGCCACCATTAGGCATGCTCGATTATGCATCTCATCCAAGATGAAAGGTTTAGTAGGCAATTTTGGTCATCAAATGTGAAATGAGGTTCAACAAGAGGGAAGAAAACAACATAGAAATTTGAACTCGTCAAAACTCCAAGATATTTTACATCCCCATCTGAAAACATGAATCCATACTTGTGATCCAGTTGTACCCATGATTGGTCCCCATTAACATCACTCAAGCGTGGAGAAAACTCACACCACAACCTTATCCGTTTCTACGGCCGGGCCCATTGCCACGGTTGCAGCCCTGTCCACGGTCATGTCTGCGGCCTAATACTACACCATCCCCATGAGGCACCACAGTTGTGGCCAACACCGCGGTCTCTTGGCCACCACCAGCACCCTCCGGGTACTGTGAGCTAAAGTGACCAGGCTGCATAAAAATGTGGTAGATTCTGTCAAGGAAAGCTATGTTGCGATGCTCACGCATGGCTTGTAGCTCATAATTGTTGTGGTTATGCTTGTAGCTGGGGGCCTTGTGCCCACCAGTCTTCTTGACTAGAGGATTTGTGGGCTACTTGCCCTTGACCTCGTCTACCTGTTTGTTTGACCCCCAATCCTCACAACATTCATGCGCATGAACCGACCTTGTTGTGTACTTGTGTTTGGTCGTGTATCCGAGTAGTGCTTAAGATTCACCAAATGTACTTCACTCAGGTTGTCGAAGCCTCACATGTTGCCATCGTAGTGGTCTTGTCCTTCATCTTCTTCCTAGAAATACCACTATATTAGTAGTTAGCAACAAGCACTCTCGGTAACTAAATGTCCGAGCCCCTTTGCCCCTGGTGAAGCTTTTAGCTTCCTCCACATGTGCGGTGAACTCGCTGAACTAGGCCTCGGGTGAGATACCCAGCTGTCAGAAGTCCTTGATCTTATGGAAGATGCACTGCACCTCCTCACACTAGGTGCACTTCTTGTACATGACAATGAATAATGCCTTCCACGGCATGGACAACCACTCTACGTGTGGCTGCTCCAAACCCCACTCTTTGACCATGTACTTAAAGAGCTTGTCCTCAAGTTATGTCGTCGCAAGGTCACCAAAATGATCGAGTCGATCCTTGTGGACGCGTGAAACGTGCTCCATGTGATTCAGCCAGTCGGTCAATCTTAAGCCCTTCTGGAATATATTCACAGTATGGATGAAGGACGTGTTCATGACCGGTCCCGATGTCATTGAGATAGGAAAGTCTTCATTGCCATTGGCAGTGGCATCAGCAACTGCGGCCCCCGGCGATCGCTGTTACATCTGCACCTAGGTCATGCTCAGCAACACCTTGTCAAGGTCTTCGTACCGACACGTTGCCTCTTGAGCGGCCAAAAAGTATAGCTGGTGATCATTGCCAAGATCCGTGATGGTCAACCCAACGTGGGCAAGTATGTTGAAAGATACAAACTTCAACTCTGATGCCATCAGAGTGTCGGCGATAGCCTAGAGGGCCGCGCTGTCCGTACACACTTTTCCCACTACAAGAGGGTACGCTTCATGTAAAAACCTCCGAGGAGTCCCACCTTGGAGGAAGTTGTCGTTAGTGACGGCGCTCAAGTGGCCATGGGTCTGTCCCATCACAGGAAAATTGTAGGAATGGGGGTCCGTCCCCACTCCTCCGGGTGGTACCGGACCTCCACCATCGGTGTTTATCTTCAGTCGTCCTTTTGCCTCAGCAGCCACTTCAACAAGCTTCCGGCGGTTGTCACAAATTGCCTTTGTGGTGGCATCATCTAGCTCATGATAGCGAGAGCTTCTTGCGTGAATGCATTTAGCGCCTTTGCTGTTGTCAACAGCTTCAAATGATCCGGCGGGCAACTTGTCCCTCCAAAGTGATTGGCTTGAGTTTGCCACACGGTGATGGTGATGATTGCAATCCACGTTGCCTTCTCCATCCTTGATGTCGTGCTTTTGTCAGGATCCATACTTGGGTGGTCTCTTCCATTGCATGGGAGTCGTTCACGTGCATGTCGACGTGTTCATTGAGCACTTTGTCAGCTTGTACATGCTTCTCGGTGTCGGGGATTTTTCGCACAGGTTGCCTTGAGCAGTAGAATTGCCATCAGTTTGGTAACTATGCTTACGGTGACGGCTCCAAAGATTTGGAGTCTAGTCAGGGTGTGTGGTGAGGCCGTCACCACCTTTTCCTTGTTAATCTTGGATGGTCCGGCAGTTGCCATTTCATCGTATGTCTAACTAGCACGTGAAGTGCTTATTGTGGGGATCATCCCACAAACTTGGAGAGGTATCGCCTCTTGAGGTATCTGATTGGGCGGAATATGCATACACCCATTTTTTAGATCTATACAGCTCATCCACCCATCTTCAAGCAAGAGACACTCTAGATACCCAACGGCCGCCACTACCCTCACGCCACTAACAAAGCAAAAAACGCAAAAACGCATGACGAGGCCGTATGCCATGCATGGATGACGCATGGCATGCGGCACCCCCCGCTACTATCAGAGACCCTTTCGTTGAAGGGTTTGTGATACTAGCGGGGGACGGTTTGTCCAGAGTTTGAGGGGATTTTGAGAACCCCCATGCGATGAAAGGGAACCTGCTGGGCCCTGCTACCGCGGGGTCCAGCATGAGCCTACACATAACTAAAACCCTAAAATCTCAAATGTAATTTGGGGTTTGATCGAGGTTTGGATGTTGAACGAATGGGTTTGCGTGTACAAAAAAAAGTACAAAAATGAAACAAGGGTGTCATTGCTCAATCGCAAGGGAGCAAGGGAGTAATGACCTCTATGTCGTTTTTTACATGCAAACTGCTCAGTTTGATTTACGATTTTACGTGCCAAGGATACAAAAACATGAATGAAACTGGGGGATTGGCATGTAAAAAACAAAACAAAGGATTCATCGCTCCTTCACGACTCTTTCACGGGGGTGATGTTCCCGTGCACTTTTTTTTGCTTGGCCATCGACACATGCCGTGAGAATTCATTATTCCGGACGTGGCTTTTCAGGTTTGTTTCAGCCTGTGATGGATGGATAAGAGTTACACTTTGCATTTCATGGGTATCCAAGCTATTTTGCCCTCTTTGATTTTTCTCTCACATTTTGTAAGGCCACTAGAAAAACATCCTGTTTTTTTGTGTCGTCGTAGATGACACAAGCACGTGGTGAAACTTTGCCTTTCCTAGGCCGCCACGGTCAGCAAAATCACATGGTAGAAAACACTCTTTTTTACGCTGCCATGGTCGGCACAAACATGTGGGTTCTTAGCTAACTTCCTAAGCCGTGACTCACAATACTAGGTAGCCCATGATGTGTAGGAAACCAGAAATGAAGACAAGAAGAAAAGGCAATATAATAAGATAGGGAATCCCTCAAAGAGTGAGGGAGAGGGTAGTGGGACAAATCTAGTCTAGGGCTCACAATCACTCACTCCTCTCAAAACCCTCTTGTCTTCTCTTGTGTCTTATAACCTTTTTTCCCTTCTTTTTCTCTATTGACACACCTTACACATTCTCAGAGGCATCTCCCTTATGCTCCACTGTGATAGGGAGGCCTCCAAAAATTCCACAAGTGCCGCCTTCCTAATTCTTCTTTTCCTCTTATGCCGTGAGAGTTCCTGGTTTTAGGTAAGGGTACTATCCCAATTTTTCTTGTTTGGAGGGAGGATAGAGTCTTGAGGAGAGAAGGAAAACTGGTGGTTTGGGAGTGGCTAGTCCTCACCCCGTCCCACAAATTGAACAATTCATGGCATCTAGTGTGGACTGAACCGACACCCACTCAAACCATGACGACGTGGTTCGTTCTTCAAAGGGGTTCCTTTTGGAACTGCGGGGTGGCTATGGCCAGTCAAGATTCCCAATGTACCCCAACACAACATGCTAGGAACTCTATACAGGTCACTGAAACATGACGACATCCATTGCTATGGATTTCAATGACGAAAGTGGTTGACTTATGGGATGCATGTGTGCATAGAATGAGTCGCCAAAGATATCTTGGGTCTTCAGATCGGAATAACACATCATGTCAAAAGTAGTTGGTCATTTTGACATAGTGAATAGATGAGGTCAAGATTGTGTGGTATGCATTGATGTACAAGTGGGGGTGAATGAGAAATGCCTAAGACAAAATAGACTCACTTTACACCATGTAACCAGACACCACGACACATAAAACTAAACCACAATGTATCCTGTATTCCTATACAACAAAAGATGTCAACGGCCATCGGTGCTTGAACAATGCATGGCATCTAGAGTGGAATGAAACAACACCCACTCAAACCAAAACCACGTGTTTGGTTCTTTAAAGGGGTCCCTTCCGGAACCCCAAGGTGGCTATCGCCAGTCAAGATCCACAATGTACCCCAACACCACATGCTAGGGACTCTATACACGTCACTAGAATGTGACAACATTCATTGCTATGGAAATCAATGACAAAACTGGTTCACAAATGGGATGCATGTGTGCATAGAATAAGTTGCCAAAGATTTTTTGGGTCTTCATATCTGTACATTACATCATGTCAAAAGTTGTTGATCATGTTGGCATTGTCAATAAATGAACTCTGGCTGGTGTGCTATGCAATGACGTGCAAGTGGGAGTAAATGAGAGATGCCTATCACAAAATTGACTCACTTTACTCCATGTAACTAGACACCATGACGTACAAACTGAACCACAATGTATCATGTATGCCTGGACGACGAAAGACATCAACGACCATCGGTCCTTGAACAATACATGACTCCTAGTGTGGAATGAACTAAAACCCACTCAAACCACGACGACATGGTTGGTTTTTCAAAGGGGTCCTTTCTAGAACTGCGGAGTGGCTATGGCCAAACATGATTCCCATTGTACCCCAAAACTACATGCTAGGGATTCTATACAGGTCACTCGGACATGACGACATCCATTGCTATGGGTGTCAACAACAAAACTGGTTCACAGATACATAATTGGTTCACAAAACTGGTCGGATGTATGTGTGCATGGAATGAGTCACCAAATATATCTTGGGTCTTCAGATCTGTACATCACATCATGTCAAAAGTAGTTGGTCATGTTGGAATCATCAATAGATGAACTCGAGCTGGTATGGTATGCAATGATGTGAAAGTGGGAGTGAATGAGAAATTCCTATCACGAACTAGACTCACTTTACTCCACGTAAGTAGACACCACGACACACCAAATTGAACCACAACATATCTTGTATGCCTAGAAGGGGAAAGATGTCAACAGCCATCGGTGCTTGAACATTGCATGGCATCTAGTGTGGCCTGTACCAACACCCACTCGAACCATAACGCCGTGGTTGGTTCTTAAAAGGGGTTCCTTCAAGAACAGCGGGATGGCTATGGCCAGACAAGATTCCCAATGTACCCCAACAACACATGCTAGGAACTTTATACAGGTCATTGAAACATGCAAAAATCCATTTCTATGGATGTCAACGACAAAAGTGGTTCACACATGAGATGCATGTGTGCATGGATTGAGATGCCAAATGTTCTTGGGTCTTCAAATTTGCATATCGCATCATGTCAAAAGTAGTTGATCACGTTGGCATTATGAGTAGACAAGGTTGGGCTTTTGTGGTATGCATTGATGTGCAAGTGGGGGTGAATAAGATGTACCTATCACAAAGTAGACTCACTTGACAACATGTAACTAGAAACCAAGACAAACCAAACTGAAAAACAACGTATCCTTTATGTCTAGGTGCAGAACGACGTCAAAAACCATCAGTGCTTGAACAATGCATGGCGTCTAGTGTAGAATGAAACAACACCCACTCAAACCACAACAAAGTGTTTGGTTCTTCAAAGGGTTCCTTCTATTAGAGAGTGGGGTGTAGTTCCAATGTGGCCTGAATGGTCTTTTATGCTCACAGCTTGTTTTGTGCGGGTGGTTCTGATTCTAAGCGTGAGCTTTCTAGTCGCCTCACACTATGTTTCTGGCAGTTGAAGAGTGTTGTGAGACAGTCACTTTTGCGAAGAGAATAAAACGATTTTTCATTAGTTTTTTTAACATGAACCTGAACATTTATAGGGCTAGTCATGAGCTCTCCAACGCACCAAACCGTGCCCAATTAGGATCACTGCAACTCCTGCTACGTCAGCCGAAGCGCAGCACCCCAAACCAGATGCTCAGTCGGCGGCGCGCACCACGTCGCCCGCCGAGGCGCCCTCACCAGTGTTGACCTGGGGTTCCAGGGTGACCCTATCACTGCGGCATCGGCACCGTGGCCCACATTGATGCCGCATCGATGTGCAGTATTTGGATTCGACACAAGCACACGCACTAACTGAAGCCGCCGCCCCTGATTCGCCACTTCGCAGACCAATCAGGAACAATGGTCGAGACATCCTTGGCCTTGTTCGTGGCCCACATATGATTCATCACATGCCGCCTGTTTTTCTTATGGATAATGGTGTCGAAGGGGGTTTGATGCATTTTTAAATGGTTTGTAAGCCGTTTGTAATCCATGAGCTTTAATTCGTGCACAAACCTTTCGTCGACCTGAAAACCTGGTATGTGATGTGAATTTCGTGTAGATGGGTATGAAGGGGGTTTGCATTTGAAAGCTTGTCCACAAACTAATGAAGAATATGTTTTGAAATCAACAGCCATCCATCAAAGATTCTTTGATTCATCAACGGTCCACGTTTTGTCTAAGCTCTGCACGATCAGTCGTTGTTGTACGTCGACACCGAAACGCCAAATTGTGTGCGTCGACTTCGGAATGCCGAAGCTAGATGTCAGGGGCGACCCTGATCTCTGGACTGCAGACGTGGCGACGGCGACCAATCACCGGGCCGGCAAAACAAAATGCTGACAGACTGTCAGGTGATGCCACAGGCTGCACAGTCTTTGCCAGCCGAGCGGTTTTGTGCAAAAATTGAGAGCGTTCGGATGTGAATTCAGACGTCACTCGCCCCAGAATGTTTCCCATGAGAGGGGCAGAGGTGGCTGAGGATACCATAAACCCCCCCTATCCGCACCCAATATGTCCAAGGTTCTGGGGTGGCCGATGTGAGGGGGGGGGGGTCACATCGATGTACTGCGGTGGACATCGATGTGCCGCGGTTCGAGGTGGCCAGGTCAACACTAGCCCTCACACATCAAGGACCCATCAGAATGCCATTATGGAGGCGCGGATGTCCCTACGTGTAGCGGCGGTGCCCCTCGCGCCTATGGGATCTGTTTTGATGAGTTAATCATTGTGTTTGATGTGGGGATTGATGAGCTTCGAAACCTGTTTGTGGACCTGCAGTCAGAAGTTTTGACAAAGTCCCTGAGTACCAAACTATACTACTGAGTTTCGGACTCCGAGCCAGGATTTTGGCTGAGTCCCTCAGTAACAAAACTGTAGTACTGAAATCTGGCAGATCATCCACCGGACACCTTGGCAGTCCTTCCGGAGGAAAATCCCCAGATGGTGTTTTGTTATTCGTTCCGGTCAAATATTCACCGACAGTCGAACCGCCGCCAGCTCCCAGAGTCGCCGTGGACACCCCATTTTTGGAAGCTCATTTCTCCCTCGTTACTGGTCCGATTCTGGTGAAAAAGCTTCCACTTGATTCAGGAACTTGCCAAATTCTAGGGGCACTCCTCTATTTAAGAATCCGAGTAATCCTTGAGTTTTCAGATTCAACTGCGAGGAGTTTCCTCTCTGTAGCGGCTCATCGACGCCTCCCGGCGCTGCACTTGGGCATGCAGAGGAGCAAATACTCAATCTTCTCCCCCTTGCACCTGCCATGCCCACTGCTCCTGCTTGCTCTCACTCATCTTCCGCTGCGTCCTCCAGCCCATAATAGCTGGTCATCCCAAGTTCGGCCACACTCAATGTGTGCCGGTCCACGGGTTGTGATGTGGTCAAGCAATCCGCAAGCATGTTGTGCGTGCTGCAGTACTGAGCACCATGTGCCCCTTTTCAATCCTGTCCCGTGCGTAGTGATAACGCACGTCAATGTGCTTTCTCCACCTGTGCTGCGTCGGGTTGTTGGTCAGCGAGATTGAGCTGGTGTTGTCCTCTTGCACCACCCTTGGCTCCTGCTGGTACACGTCCAGCTCCCCTAGCAACTTGCGGAGCCACACCGCCTCCTTGACCACCTCGGCCAATGGGATGTAATCTGCTTCCACTGTGGAGGTGGCGACACAGTCATGTTTTCTGCTACACCATGAGACCGCTACACCAACGAGGAAGAACACGTAGCCAGATGTGGACTTTTGCTTGTCCACATTGCCAGCGTAGTCAGCATCCGTATAATAGCCCAGACACAAACGGTCCGCTCGCCCCTTGCCATCGAATCTCAAGCGCGCATGCTAGGTTACCTGCAGGTAGCAGAGGATGCGCTTAACCGCCTGCCAGTGTAGTGGCCCTGGACCGGCCACGTACCTGCTCACTTGGCCCACTGTGTAGGCCAGGACCGGTCGATTCGCCACCATGGCATACATGAGGCTTCCCACTGCTGATTGATAGGACACCCCTGCCATATCCTCCTGCTCTTCTTTTGTTTGCGGCGCCGTTGCCGCACTGGGTTCACAGGTTGTGGAGACCGGACGACCAACTAGTTTGCACTCCTCCATGCCGCACCGCTTCAGCAACTAGGCCACGTATTTGACGTGCTTGAGCTCAAGCATGCGGGCCCTTTGGTTCTACGTGATGCTCACCCCGAGGTAGTACTCCAGCTCCCCCATGTCCGACAACTGGAATCTGCTGGTCAGCTGCTCTTTCAACCGGTGTAGGCTTGGTAGATTTTTCGAGCACAAAATCAGGTCATCCACGTAGAGTGTGACAATCTGATGGAGCTCTTTGTCGCGCCGAACGTACACACTGTGATCCACCTCACATCGCTTGAATCCGAGTTGTGCCATGAAGTTATCCATCTGTTGGTACCAGAATCTCGGTGATTGTTTTAGCCCAAAGAGGGACTTCCGCAGCTTGCACACCTTGGCCTCCGGTGCCTCCACCCCCTCTGGCACCTCCATGTAGATCTCATTGTCTATGATGCCATTGAGGAAGGCCATCTTTACGTCCATTTGGTGGAGCTCCATGTTCGCGGTTGCGACCGCAAGGATTGCCCGGATGCTTGTGAACTTGGCAACGGGAGCAAACGTCTTATCGTAGCATTTGCCCTTATGCTGTGCGTATCCCTTCGCCACCAGCCGCGCCTTGTTTTTTTCAACCACACTTTCCTTTGTGAACTTGGTCTTCAAAACTCACTTTGAGCCAATGACCTTGGAATCTTTCGGCCTGTCAACTAGCTCCCACGTATCATTTTCTGTGATGGTTGCCAGCTCTGATTTGATGGCTGCGTCCTATTGATCACCTTCAGGCCGTGCAAGTGCCTCTGGCACAGTCGTCGGCTCCATTGATGTAGCCAGCATGCACCGCGTCATGCTGATCTATTGACCGGTGCTTATGTCGAAACGCTTCCCTGCTTTTTGCTGCCTCACGTTGTGGCGCGGTAGTTTTGGTGGCCTATTGTCACTCTGCTTCGATTCCTCTGACTCAGCACGCTCCGGTGAATCATTGACCAGACGGCTCCCCAAGAATCTCTCTCGCTCAGATGAAACATTGCCCGAATGACCGGCGCGTCCAATGGAATTTCCATTGACGCCCGAAGCACACTCTGCCAGGGGTGCGCGCCTTGGAACTCCCGGTGCCTCATCCGCTGGATCCTTCCGATGGATCTCCTCATCAGCTTGATCTTCATCGGAGTCCTCTGTGTTGGCTGCCACCACTGGTGCACCTTCACTCTCTGATGCTGCATCCTCAACTTTGGCGTCCGCCGACTCCTCGTAGTCAAGGAGCTGGAACCACTCTCCTGTCTTTGGAGAGTCCACCACACCCACGTTGTTGCTGCTGATGTAGCTCTGCTGCTCGTCAAACTCGACGTCTCGGCTGAGGATTACCTCCTCCTCGTGCATGTTGTAGAGCCTGTATGCCTTATGTGCGCTCTCATAGCCAAGGAAGAGATATGACTTTGCCTGCGGCTCAAGCTTGCTGTCGCGCCTCTGCATAGCCTGCACCATCGCGTTTGCCTTGCACCCAAACACTTCCAGGTGTGCCACACTTGTCTTGCGTCCGCTCCAAACCTCCTGCGGTGTCTTCCAACCGCTGTTCCCCTTCAGCACCGCTGTAGGCGCAGGGTTGATGGTGTAGCTCGCCGTAAGCACAGCTTTTGCCCAGAAGCTTTGCGACGATTCCGCATCCACCAACATGGTCCTTACCATGTTCAGTAGCATCTGGTTCGCCCGCGCCGCCACGCCATTTGACTGAGGCAAATACAAAGTAGTTTTTTGCCATTTTATGCCCTCCTGCTTTATCCACCCATTACAGCCCACGTACTCTCCGCCGTTGTCGTTGCGTAGCGCTCTGACCTTCCGGTTAGTCTTCCTCTCCACCGCGGCGACATACTCCTTCAGCCGGTCCAGGACCTCGCCTTTTTGCTTCATGAAGTACATGTACATTTTTCTGTTGTATTCATTTACGAAGGTGACAAATTAACACGCGCCGCTCTTTCACGCCGTCTTGAATGGTCTGTACACGTCACTGTGCACGACCTCCAGGAGGTCCAAGGCGCGACTCATTTGCTCATTGAACGGTTTGTGCCGCGCCTTGCCCAAAATGCAAGGCTCACACTTTTGTGCTTTGATGCATCTGTCGCCTCTTCGGCACCGTCGATGACAAGGCCGCATACCAGCTCATGCTTTGCCATCTCCTTCACGACTGCAAGTGAGGAATGCCCCAGTCATTGGTGCCAGAGCTCCAGATCAGCTCCCCCTCCTTTGGCCAGGTTGACGGTGCGTTCTTGCAAGTTTGCTGAATCTGTCGCCACGGGGATCACCTTGGTCTCCACGATGTAGAGGCCTCCTCGTGCTTAGCCTCCAGCACGGGCTTGCCACCACCGTCCTTCTGCACGACTGCCCCTCTTCTCCTGAAGAGCACCTCATACCCCTTGTTAGTCATGTGGCTGACACCTAGAATGTCAGCCAAGCTAGGTACGTGTTGCACGTCCTTGATGACGTACTGCACCCGCTTCCCATTAATCACCACCTCCACATCCACATCTCCTTGGCCAGCCGCCGGCTTGACCTTGTCATTCGCGACCACCATGGATTTACTGGAATTGGTGTAGTTGATGAACCCGAACTTCTCGACCTAGGTATGCTCCTCCGCTCCGGAGTCAAGGCAACGCCGGTTGACCTTCTTGAGGTAGTGGTTTTTAGTGCCGTTGAGCAGCGCCTTCTTGCCTTTGGCTTCCTTGCCGCCGGTCTTTGCCTCCTCGGTGCACTCTCGGGCCCGGTGGCCCTCCTTGCCGCAGTTTTGGCACGCACCCTTCTTGGCGCCCTTCTTGCCGCCGCCATGTCCGCCACCTCCCTTGGCCCCGCTTTTTCCACCATGCGTTTTGATGAGAAGGGCCGATGAGGATGATGAGGACTCCCCACTGCTCTGTCGCTACACCTTGTTGCGGATGTATTCTGCGACTACGCCATAGGTGAGCTTGTCTTCTGCCCATCCTCCCAAGACTGTAATGAGAGGGCTCCAACTGTCAAGAAGGGCCATGAGGAGGGCCATTACCTGCACTTGTGTGTCGATTTTCTAGCCTAGGTCATTGCACTGTGAGGCGAGCGACTCGATCTGCTGCATGGCAACAATGACATCATCTCCCTCCTCTATTCTCACTGTGAGGAGTCACTTCATTGTGAATATTTTGTTTGCCATTGACTTGGATTGATGGATGGTACAAGATTTTTTCCAAGCTTCGGCCGCCAGCTTGCACCCCTGGAAGTAGCCCCTCTATGACTTGGCCGTCCTGGACACAAACAACATGAGCACCTCCGTGTTCTTCTTTGCAAAGGCCTCCTTCTACACTTCCATTGCCGTCACTTCGTCAAGGACTTCCGTTCCCTTCTTCATTTCCAGCGCCCCCTTATGCGCGAGGTGCAACTCGAAGTGCCACCTCCATAGCCCATAGCCAGGGTCATCTGCATGCTTTTGTATGGGTTGTGTCTCCTTCTGTGCCATTTGTGTAGTCTTCAAATCTGGGACCTCAGAGCTTGACGGCTATGTCATCCCTGACGACAATCCCGACCGCCGCGAAAGCCGTGAGACCGGTCAGTGCCGTGGGCCCATAACCCTTTGTCAAAAACTGGGGTGCAGTTCCAACATGGCCTGACTGGTCTTCTGTGGTCACAACTTGTTTTGTGCGGGTGGTTCTGAGTCTTAGCGTGAGCATTCTGGTCGCCTCACGCTATGTTTTTGGCAGTTGAAGAGTGTTGTGAGACAATCACTTTTGCAAAGGGAATAACACAATTTTGCATTAGTTTTTTAACATGAACATGATCCAAAAATTTATAGGACCATTCATGAGCTCTCCAACGCACTAAACCATGCGCAATGCGGATCACCGTAGCTCCCGCTACGTCAGCCGAAGCGCAGTACCCCAAACCAGCCGCTCAGTTGGCGGTGTACACCACGTCGCCCGCCGAGGCGCCCTCACACATCAAGGACCCATCAAAATGCCATTCCGGAGGCGCAGATGTCCCTACGTGTAGTAGCGGTGCCCCTCACGTCTTTGGAGTCTGTTTCGATGAGTTAATCATCGTGTTTGGTGATGGGGATTGATGTGCTTTGAAACCTGTTCGTGGACCCGCAGTCAGAGTTTTGACCAAGTCCCCAAGTAACAAACTCTACTACTAAGTTTCGGACTCTGAGCCAGAATTTTGGCGGTCCCTCAGTAGCAAAACCGCACTACTGAAATCCTGCGGATCATCCACCGGACGCCTCGGCAGTCCTTCCGGAGAAAAATCCCAGATGGCATTTTTTTACTCATTCTGGTCAATTATTCACCGGCAGTCAAACCACGGCCAGCTCCCACAGTCGTCATGCACACCCCAACTTTGGAAGCCCATACCTCTCTTGTTACTAGTTTGATTCTGGTGAAACAACTTCCACCGGATTCAACAATTTGTCAAAGTTTAGGGGCAATTCTCCATTTTAGGATCCGAGCAATGATGGAGTCTCCAGATCCATGGACAAGGAATTTCCTCTCTTTGGCGGCTCGTCGGCGCCTCCCGGCGCCACACTTGGGCATGCAGAGGGAAAAATCTTCAACACCTTCAAAGGTGTTCTTTCTGGAACCGTGGGGTGGCTATGGCCAGTCTCGATTCCCAATGTACCCCAACACCACGTGCTACGGATTTTATACAGGTCACTAGGACATCATGACATCCAATGCTATGGGTGTCAACGACAAAAGTCATTTACAGATGGGATGCATGTGTGCATGGAATGAGTGGCAAAAGATATCTTGGGTCTTGGGATTTGTACATTGCCTCATATCAAAAGTAGCTGGTCATGTTAGCATCGTCAATAGATGAACTCGGGCTGGTGTGGTATGCAATGATGTGCAAGTAGGAGTGAATGAGAAAAACCTACCACAAATCAGACTCACTTTACTCCACGTAACTAGAAACCAAACACACCAACTTGAACCATGACGTATCATGTATGCCTAGAGGACAAAAGATGTCAAGGGCCATCAGTGCTTGAACAATGCATGGCATTTGGCGTGGACTGCTCCAACACCTACTCAAACCACGACAGCGTGGTTGGTTCTTCAAAGGGGTTCCTTCTACAACCGCGGGGTGGCTATGGCCATTCAGGATTCACAATGTAACCCAACACCACATGCTAGGGACTCTATACAGGTCACTGGAACATGACGACATCCATTGCTATGGATGTCAACGACGAAAGTGGTTCAGAGGTGGGATGCATGTGTGCATGAAATGAGTTACCAAATACATCTTGAGTCTTCAGATCTGAGTTTTGCATCATGTCAAAATCAGTTGATCATGTGGGCATTGTGAATAGATGAGGTCGGGCTTGTGTGGTATGCATTGATGTTCAAGCAGGGGTAAATGAGAAATGTCTATAAAAAAAGACTCGCTTTACTCCACGTAACTCAACATCATGACACACCAAACTGTAGTACAACGTATCCTATGTGCCTAAACGAAAAAAGATTTCAACGGCCATCGGTGCTTGAACAATGCATTGCATCTAGTGTGGACTGAACCGACACTCACTCAAACCATGACAACGTGGTTGGTTCTTCAAAGGGGTCCCTTCTAGAACAGCGGGATGGCTATGGCCAGTCAGGATTCCCAATTTACCCCAATACTACATGCTAGGGACCCTATACAAGTCAGTAGAACATGACAGTATCCATTGTTATGGATGTCAACAACAAAAGTTCTTCACAGATGGCATGCATGTGTGCATGGAATGATTCGCCAAAGACATCTTGGGTCTTCAGATCTGTACATTGCATCTTATCAAAGGAGTTGATCATGTTTGCACTTTCAATGGATGAAATCGGGCTTGTGTGGTATGCACTGATGTGCAAGTGGGAGTGAATGAGGAATGCCTATGACAAAGCAGAATCACTTTACTCCACGTAGCTAGACACCATGACACAAAAAACTGAACCACAACATATCCTGTACGTCTAGATGAAGAGATACGTCAACTATCACCGATGCTTCAACAATGCATAGCATCTAGTGTGGACTGTAATGAAACCCACTCAAACCACGTCCAAGTGGCTGGTTCTTCAAAGGGGTCCCTTTCAGAACTTCAGGGTGGAAATGTCCAGTCATGGATCCCAATGGACCCCAACACAACACGCTAGGGACTCTATACAGGTCACTAGAACATGAGGAAATCTTTTTCTATGGATGTCAACGACCTCCCTCCAGCTCCACCACCCCTACCTCCACCTCCACCACCTTCCACCTCCACTTCTGATACAACATAACATCCTTTACAATACAGAACATATCATCACATCGCATGAAACATGTATGTCTACATCTCAATCTGCCTTCACCACCCTCCAACTCCACCACCCTCCACCTCCACCACCCTCCACCTTCACCATCCTCCACCTCCACCTCCACCTCCATCTCCATATCCACCTTCACCACCTTCTACCTCCACTTGACATGTACCTTGATGTCGTACACATCACAGTACACAACATCCGGTCACATAACATATCTATGTCCATGTGTACATCTACCTCCACTACCCTCAACCTCGAAAATCCTCCACCTCCACTACCCTCCACCTTCACCACCCTGCACCTCCACCTCCACCTCCACCTCCACCTCCACCTGCACCTGCACCTCCACCTCCACCTCCAGCACTCTCCACCTCCACCACCCTCCACATTCAACACCCTACACCTCCACCTCCACCTCAATTCCACCTCCACTGTCCTCCACCTCCACTTGTCATGTGCCATGAAGTCATTCATATCACACCACACATCATCATATCGCATCACATATCTACATCTACATCTGTCTCATCATCTTCCACCTCCAACACCCTCCATCTCCACCTCCACCACCCTCCACCTTCACCAGCCTCCACCTCCACTTGTCATGTGCCATGATGTCATTCACATCACACACATTATCACATTGCATAAAAAAACTTTAAGTATGTCTATGTCTTCATCTGCTTCCAAGTACTGGAATTCCACCACATAACATATCACCGATGTGTGTGTGTGTGTGTGTGTGTGTGTGTGTGTGTGTGTGTGTGTGTGTGTGTGTGTGTGTGTGTGTGTGTGTGTGTGTATGTGTGT
>SZWC01006048.1:115412-135634 GCA_023375785.1 Penium margaritaceum | reverse complement strand
TTTTTTTTTTTGGTCTTGCTCGACTCCTCGCGAGCGAGCTCGTCGAGCTAGCTCGCTCGAGGAGCTCGCTCGTCGAGCGAGCTCGCTCGGCGAGCTCGCCCGCAGGCGAGCCTAACGGCTCCCCCCTCACCCTCGCGAGCGAGCCGTCGTAGCAGGAAGCTTCACGGCAGCTTCCTGCAGTTGCAACGGCGACGGGGCCAGCTGCTCCTGGCCCCGCGGCTGCTGCCCCTGCTCCTACACGTGCTACTGCTGCCAATCCGGCAGCGCACGCAACGAAGCAGCGCTGCAGCTCCTGCTGTGGCTGCTGCCGTCAGCTGCTGCTGCTACTGCCGTCAGCTGCTGCTGCTGCTGCTGCCGTCAGCTGCTGCTGCTGCTGCCGTCAGCTGCTATTGCTGCAGCTACACGCTATTGCTGCTGGTGCTGCGGATGTTGCCCGCCACCGCCGCTACTGCAACTGCCCGCCGTCGTCGCCGCTGCTGTTGCTGTTGCTCGCCGCCGCTGTTGCAGCTGCTCGGCTTCGCTGCTGTTGCTGTGGCTGTTGGCTGCCGCTGCTGCTGCTGCACCTGCCCGCTGCCAGTGCTGCTGCTGCGGATGCTGACCGCCACTGCTGCTGTTGTAGCTACTTGCTGCCGGTGTGGCTGCTGCCCCCCTCCGCCGCTGCTGCTGCAGCTGCTCGTTGCCGACACACCTGCAGCTGCTCGCAGCCGCCACTGTTGCACGTGCCTCCCGCAGCTGCTGCTACTACGGTTGCTGTTCTTGCGGCTGCTGTTGCTGTTGTCTGCCGCCACTGTCTTCGCTGCCTCCACTGCTACGCTGCAACGTCCTCGTGGTGGGTCCTTCCAGGATCTGCTTCTGCTGTTGTTGCTGCTGCTGCTATGGGTGGCTGCCGCTGCTGCCACTCACTGCCACTGCTGCTGCTGCGTCTCTGCTGCACAGCATGACGAGCTGTGGCTCGTTTGCTNACCACTTGCCGTGACACTAGGCGTAAGCACTAGGTCAGCGTGTGACAACGGTCACAAGTTACAGGCAAAAACTGCAAGGGTCTGGGTAGGGACACATACAGAGTGTCAAGAAGCTCAAATCTGAATATAATTGCAGAGAGAAATGACAACTGACAAGATCACAACATAAATACCTGCTGCGGCTCACAGCAGGTGACGCATGCGCAGTGTTAGTTTTTCCTCAACCTGGCCTAAAATCACTGTTTTGGCCTTAAACCTGCGCACAGGTATCCGAACGCACCATCGTCAGAGCCTAGAGCCGGACGCTACAACTGGTCACACGCACAAGTCCGGCATCGATCGAAAGACAAACAATGCAAAACATGCAAATTGGGCTCAAGAGTGTTGGTTTGTGTGGCTTCCACCCGTCACGACCGACATTGCTAGTTTACCAATATACCCACATTCGGGATATATGGCAGAGGAGGGCGTGACGACACGACGGGCCTCCGGACTGCACCGAGACTTCTCCAGCACCTACGACAGCGCTAGCGAGACGCGGTCGATGCGTTCCGACAGCCATGTGGGCTTGTCAGGAGGTAGGAGAGTTTTNGTTCGGAAAGCCGTTTGTGATGTCTGGACGTTGATTCCGAGATGTTTTGACACTGCTCATATTTTCTCGGTGGTCGAGACCCGGGCACTCGGCGAGCTGTTCCGGTGCCTCGAGGAGACCACCTTTGTTGCTCTCGTGGTGTATGCAGTGTGTTCTCCCTGTTGAGTCATTTCGATTCAGCAGGGGTGACGGGCCCCGGTGCGGTTAGCTGCCGGCGCCCCTATATAAGCCCGCTAGGGGCTCATTTTTAAACTCCTTGTTCTTTATGTTCAGCGTTCCAGACTTAGCCAAATTCTTGCCGTCTTGCGTCGCACTCACACACAGAGCTCATGTTCGTTTTGCATGGGCCTGCATGCCCTTAAAATTATTTCCAATTGTATGTGGAGCATGCACCTCTCAATACATCTCTCTCATGTTTCATCCATTCAATGACCAATCACCAAATGCTGAGAAAAGCAAAACACTCTCCATGGTAGAACTGAGCATGGACGAGCTCACGCCAATCTTGCACCCTGCAGAGACGCCAGTGATGCGTGGCCCAAAGCTTCATATCTGCTCAGTCACTTGCAGTAATAGTGTATGTGAATGGATGGAGTCAAGAGGTCACTTGCGTGATTGACAGGCACAACCAACACTCCCCCATGACCCACAGATGAATAGCCCACACATAACACGAAGAATAACGGTAGGAGGAACAGACAAGAGATTTCCACATCAGCCAGGGACATCGCGTGCACGCAACAAGCCAACCGCATGCACAACCGCCTTAAACATTCCACTGCTGAGAGCTTTGGTGAGAAAGTCTGCACGCTGCTGACGCGTGTCGACCCAGATGACCTGGACCTCTCCTACAATGCACTCGCGCACAAAGTGATGCTCAGTGTTGATGTGCTTTGTGCGTGAATGATGCATGCCATCGTGCTCAGCATTTACCTTGGTTCTTTGATTGTCGTAGCGCAACGTTATGCAACGAATGGGAACGCGAAGCTGCTACAGCAAGCGAGAAAGCCAGACACTCTCACACGTACCTGTGCCCAGTGCGACATCCTCAACCTCACTAGAGTTGCGTGCAACACAACCCTGTTTGCCACTTTTCCATGAGACAACAATTCCACCGACGAGAAAGATGTAGCCGGTGCGGCTGCGTGCGTCTGCATCATGAGCCCAGTCACTGTCACTGTATCCATCAACAACTACCAAGGGTTGTAACCTATAGCACATTCCCACACGTGGAGTGGACAGTGCGTAGCGGATGACACGCAGTGCAGCCTCAAGATGCTTCTGGCGGGGCTGCTGGGAGAACAGAGCCAGGAAGTTGTCCGAGAAGGTCACGTCCGCTCGGGTAGTGGTGACAAGGTACATCAGGGACCCAATCACACTGAGGTAATCAGTGACATCAACAGCTTCTTCCAACTGAGTCATGCCGAGTGACTTCAGCAGGCGCTGGCCGGCTGGAGTCATCGGTGTGGATGCAGTGGGGGTGTCAGCTAGCAAGGAGGAGAAGCGCTCCCCCAGACTACGGATGTAGGCGGCCTGGTGCACGTGCAGTGTCCTGCGCTGGCGGTCACGCTCGAGCTCCATGCCGAGGAACACACGAGTTGGACCTAATTCCTTCATTTTATAGGTGGACTGCAACAGTGTCTTCACTGACTGTACGACAGCAGGACTGGGAGACACAATGAGGAGATCATTGACGTAGACCAAGATGGCCACAAAGGGCTGCGAGGGTGCGCTCAAGAAGAGCGCTGGATCGACAGTACTACGACGGTAGCCACCCTTCACGAGGGTAGACGAGATCTTGAGGTTCCAATAGCAAGGGGACTGCTTGAGCCCGTAGAGGGCTTTACGTAGCCGCCAGAGCTTGTTCGTGCCATCTGCAAAGCCTGGGGGCTAGACCATATAGATCTCCTTGTCGAGGCGTTCGTGCAAGAATGCATTGTTGACGTCCATTTGCTCCAATTCCCAGTCGTGCTGGACGACCGGGCTCAAAAGTGCTCGAGCCGTGGTGTATTGTCCAACCGGTGCAAACGTCTCATCAAAGTCAATGCTTGGAATTTGGAAGAATCGTGCCATCAAGTTTCAGCTTACGCCGAAGTACCCAACAGGCTGAGACAACCTTACGACCTGCTAGGAGATCAACAAGTTCAAACACCTCATCTTCGTTCAAGGTTGTGAGATCCTCACGCATGGCCTTCTCCCAGAGGCCAGCGTTGGGAGCCTCCCTAGCCTGATGGACAGTGGTAGGCCCTGCTGGGAGTGAGGGAAGCCCGCTTGGCGTAGAGCAAGTGGAGACGTATCCAGCAACTGAGGCATTCTGAACACTGTGGAACTCATGAGCAATGAGTGTGTAGCCCACTGCTGAGTTAGGGTGGACGACGCTCACAGGAAGTCCCAGTGCATCAAATCCAGTGGGTCTGGCAGTGGAGCTGGCTGCGTTGGAGGATGCACAAGAGCGGGTACGACACTGAGGGGGCTATGTGGACTGTGCGACAGAGTTCTGTGGGACTGCACGGAGTCTCCCTCCACGAGTGTATGGCTTTGGTGCAATTGGAGGTGTGTCAGTGACTTGAAGAGAGTCTGTCTCACAAACAATCACGGTTGGAGGGGGCTCAACGACATCACGCGGGGAAGACTGTGCCAGAGTGTCAGCAGACAGGGGGGGGGCACTGAGAGGTGCTGACGTGGACTCAGAGGACGCCGAGGGAGAAGACGCTGTGGAAGGACCAGATGGGGATGCAAATGGGATGTACAGACTCATGTCACTGCTGGGCGACACGTCAGACACAGGAGACGAGGGGTCAGAGGAAGAAGGAGTGAAGCTAGAGGGGGGTACCCCAGTGAGACCGGAGGCTGGAATAGACCCACCCCCCCAAAGCTGACAAGCGAGGACAGGGAAGAGGGTGGAGCGACACGGGACAGATTGCAAGGAAAGACATCTTCAAAAAAGAGGGCATCAAGAGACTCGACAACACGGGCGCGATTGGGGTCCCAAAAGCACATGGCTTTGGACATGGCCGAGACCCCTAGAAAAGTGCACAAGCGAGCACACGGACTGAGTTTACCATCACGAAGGTCCTCACGGAGCCAGACGGCAGCAACGCAACCCGAAAGACGAGCAAGGCGAAGATCCGCACGGTGGCCAAACCATTGTTCAAACGACGTGACATGACGTGGGAGGGGACCGTGAGGAACACGATTCCAGACCCACGTCATGTAAGGAATGGCTTCAAAAGAGAATAGAGAGGGAAGATCAGACACACTGAGTAGGGTATGCACACCATCAGCAAGAGTCATGTTCCAGCGTTCACACACGTCGTTTTGCTGAGGTGTGTAGGGAGCTGTTGTTTCAATGCTCACACCTCAAGACAAGAGAAAACGAGAGGTCGAACTAATGAACTCACCGCAGCGGTCACAACAAAAGACACGGAGACGACGATCACAAGAAAGGTCAGCTTGGGGAAGCCATGACACGAGAGTGGAGCAAAGGTCACTCTTTTGCTTGAGAGGAAAGACCCAACGCATGCGAGAGAAGTCATCAGTGAGGAAAAGAATGTAACGACCACCCCCCAAGATCCTCATGAGGGTGATGCTCCATGACGGCGGCATATAACAGGTCGAGGGGGTAAGACGTGCGGGACTCAGAAGTGGAAAAGGGAGACCGGTGCATTTTACCTTGAGCGCAGTCAAGGCAATCAGGGGGGCAAGGGGCGAGGAACGTAGCAGCATCAAGGCCATGCGCTGGGAGCACACAAAGAAGGCTGTCAATGGTAGCAGTATGGATGTAACACAAGCGGCGATGTGTATGTGCAGGGGAAAGAGAGCGAGCATCGTGCACATGATCCACAGTGGCGGGAGCGGGTGCAAAGGTGGGAACGTGGAACATATGATCATAGCGTGTGCCCTAGAGGAGAATACGGCCAGATGTGCGGTGTGAGACAGGGGCAATGCCGCGACTGGAAGAGAAGTCCATGCCCTGGACGTCAAGTGTCGTAACAGAGAGGATACTCAACTCAAGTGATGGAACATACATGACGTATGGCAAGAATAGTCCCCCCCCCCCAAGGGCCGACGAAGCGCACAACCCCAACGCCTTGAACAGGGAGTAGCTGACTGGAGCTAGTGCAAACAATGCGCATGGAACCAATAGGGCCAAGAGAGACAAAGGACGCACACAACAAAGTCATGTGGTGGGTGGCTTCAGAGTCAAGAATCCAGAAGCCACCTGACACTTGCAAAGTGGAGGGGTCACGACTCACTACGGCGAAGGCGGCGTGCGGGAAGAAACACTGACCACATGCAACGAGATAGTGGGGCAAGCGTACAGACTGCCACTCCTCAATTCATGGAACATCAGCAGGAGGACACCCAAGAACTTGACTTGATGCAAGACCACGCAAATCCCCAACAACGACATATGCAAGAGGCTCCGACCCAGAGCGCTCACTCTCACCTCCCTGATCACGAAGGTGACGCTGGTGGACGGCGTGAGAAAGTGCAGCGTCCAGCTGGCGCTCGTCCTCGGGCGGGTCCGAAGTAATGACGACGCCGGAGGAAGGACGACGAGGCGGGTAGGATGGAGATGTCCAGGTGGGAGGAGAGTAGGCGCCAGATTGGGGGCCGTAGAAGACCGGCCCGCCATACCGAGGGGGCCAACCCCAGGGGTAAGGAAGTTGTGGCAGGACGGCAGCCGTGGTGTAAGTGGCGACCTCGGTGGTGACAGGGGTGCTGCGGCCCGTTAGAGTGGTGGAGGTGGCGACACGAGAGCTGATGCCTGACCCCCCGGAGGACCGTGCCCAGTGTGCACGCATGGCAGAGGTCAGGCGCTCGTTGTCCGGTGGCGATGGACACTTGGGTGCAGAATGGCCGACGACGCTATAGTTCTAGCACGTGACAGTGCTGGGAGCAGAGGAAGAAGAAAAGATGATATTGGTGCCCTTCCCCTTGCCACGACCGGCGTGGACGGCAGAACACGAACCACTGGTACCTTTGCCCTAATCGCGACCACAGCCACCACCCTCCCTCTTTTGGTTAAGAAGGGATGTGGCAGAGGAGGAGGATGAGGACAAAGAGGTGGAGGATGATGAGGTAGAAGGGAGTACTGTGGTGGCAGTTGCAATGGCTGCACAATGGATGCGTTTGTTCTGGAGAATGCTCCACCAGTCGGTGAGACGCTAGGAGGTAAACCCCCAGAGAGCGCCAATGCCCGGTAGAGAGTCAACAGGCACGGGCTCAGCGGCAAGGCGCTCGAGCTCTGAGGCCTTGACCTCCCTGAAGATGTCGGATAACTCAGGGATGAGGCCATTGATGATAGAGAGAACAGTAGGAAGCTGTCTAAGTGCCGCTTTACCAAGGTCCTTTAAAAGGCTAAGGTTGCGGGCCCAATAGGCATCAGGAGTCTCGTCAGCACGCATGGAGATCGTGTTGAACTGTATTGTAAGGGCACTCTCTGTGGCATGCCCAATGACAGTGGTATGACGCTTGATGAGTGCATAGGCGCCAACAGGGTCAGCAGGTGTGCGGCAGGTAGTGTCAACATTG
Source organism: Penium margaritaceum (assembly GCA_023375785.1). Lineage (NCBI taxonomy): Eukaryota > Viridiplantae > Streptophyta > Zygnematophyceae > Desmidiales > Peniaceae > Penium > Penium margaritaceum. Next base: position 128,542 of record SZWC01006048.1, on the reverse strand, counting down.
TATGACCCGATCTCATCGGTGAGATCATCAGGTCTAGCGTGAATAAGAGCACGGACAACACGCACGGACTCAGCATCAGTAGGCACAAAAGGAGGGTTTGCTAAGGGGTTTGGAAGGTGGTAGTACTCCCAAAGCTGCTCACCTTGAAACCAAGCACTGAAGCGAACCTCCCAGGAAGCAAAGGTGAGATTAGAGGTGAAGTGAGGTGGTGCTGAGTCAAAGTCAGGTTTGCGTTGTGTCGGCTGTGCTAGGGCTTTGGCCGCAGCAGCGCCTGCGGTAGCTGCAGCAGCAAGGGAGGTAGAAGTGAGAGGGCCGGTGGAGTTGGATGTGGAAGTGAGAGATGTAGAAAATGCAACAGCAATGTCAGCAACAACGGATCGGCAGGCGTGGAGCGCAACGGAGGTTGTAGGCGGTTGAGAACAAGGTCGGTGATGTGATCGGCAAATGTCTCCTGGTCACCTTGTTCAGCGTGCAACTTTTGTTCTGTAGCATGTTGTTCAGTGAGGGCTGCTTGAAGAGCTGCACGCTCTTTTCGTAGCTCCTCCTGCAGGGTAGCATACTGATCATCATCGACTGGCATGATTAGTGAGGTGAGATTCACTCAAAGATTTTTTTGGCAGAGTTTCTCTTGTCCCAGTGGTCGTGGGAAAGTATGAGAGGCCGCTGGTCTGCTGGACGGTGCTGCATGAAAAAGGGTGGAATGCACGCACACGGCCACAGAAGAGGAAGGAAAGGGGAGAGAAGAAGGGTGCCCAAGGAACAAGAGGAAGGAAACTCACCAAATCTAATGAAGGAGGCCAAACAGGGACGGCAGTGCTGCTGTTGCTAAAGCTGCTATGATGGCCACAGTGGAGGATGCAGAGACGATGAAGCAGGTGACTCCGGCAAGGGCTGCACCTGTGAGGGTGGAGACGGCAGCTACAGCCGTGACTAGGATCCAGATCTGATGGCCAAGCGATGAGGATGCAGTCGCAGGAGGCACATGAGAGGTGGAGACCTGGATTGATGCCACAGCACTGGAGAGAGCGGTGACAGCTGAGGCTGCTGCTGCTGCGACAAAATCAGCTGCTGCTGCAACATGCGTGTATATGTTGACTGCTGCGGCTGCAAAAGGACCCTGATCAACAGCAGTGGTGGTATAGGTCTCAACTGCCCTACCAGCAGCAGTGCTGGCGGGTGCACGCGCAGCGCGTGCTGTGGAAGAGACAAAAGTGCTAGAAACAATGGCGGTCTCAAGGAGAGTAAGGATGTCAGAGGGTCCAGATGATGCAGCAACTGCCTGCGACGTAGCCGGAGACGCGGCGAGACGTGAGGTTGCCTCTATTGGCTCTGCTGGGGCTGCTGGTGCAGCTGGCACCGCCCTAGCAGGTGCGACACGCTGACGGGAGAGCTTACAAGGGAAGAAGGACAACGTTGTTTGCGTGGCGGCCCTGTTGCTGGTATGGGCTGCATAGTTGGTGAGTAGTCCAAGTCAGACTGCCAGTAGGTTGCGTACTCAGCGGCGTCGGTTTGTGCCTCGGTGTCTGTCGGATCGTAGTTATCTCCATGATGGTACCCTGGGCGACGCAACCACGCCTCAATCCCTGTCCAATCTGCTTCCTCATCGCCTCGTGCAACTTGCTTCTAATAACGTTCCCGCTCACTATGGCCCCTTGGAGAAGTGGGGGCCGGTGCTGTCTTCGAAGGTGACGCCAGAGTGGCGGGACAGGCCACAGACGCGGCCGCTAGTGCTGCTGCAGAGCAGAGGGAGGCTGTGCAGTTGAGAGCTGTGAGCTACAGGATGCTATGCTGTAATACTTTTGCGGTACTACAACACGGCACAAAGGTGCAGTGAGTGCAGCGGAGTCGGAGAGATCGAGACCGTGGAGTTGTGGGGTCGGGAACTTGAGGCCTACAGCTGACACCACGACCACAGTGCTGTGGCGAGCTCTTCTATGCTCAGCTATTGTGGTGCTGCGGAGCTGCTGGTGCTCTTCTTGCAGGCCTCAAACAGCTTGCTTTTTGAGGCGTGCAAGCTGCATGGCGGGAGAGATGTGCAGCAGCCGAAAACTGCGGGGTTGCAGAGAGGAGACGGCAGGCAGGAGCAGCCAAGAGTTGTGGGGCAACTGAGAGTGGTGCCACTGAGCGCTGAGAGCTGCAGGCTACTCTGTCTCAGTGTTGCGGATTGTCAGCACTCCGAGACGAGGTGCTGATGGTGATGCTGGAAGGAACACACTCTCAGCACTGTGACAATTCGGTTGTTGAGATGCGGAAGTGCGCAGTGACAGCAGGGTTAAACTACCGGTCTGCAGCTGGAGCATCTGGCTAGAATCCCGTGACAGGTGATGTGGTGCTCTACTACCAATATGCTACGGGGCTGCAGACATACGATGTGTCGGGCCGAGTGGCAGTGGGCACTAGTGCTGCAACGATGCAGTTCTGTGGAGAAACTGGACGTGCGGGTGGCTCAGCTGCGGATTCGAGCTGAGCGACGAGGCTTCCGAGGGGCGCGGGTGAAGAACCCGACATGGTGGCTAGACCGCCACTCCTCACGACACGCCACGGGCCTAGGATCTGTTGAGGGGAGGGACGGTTCCCTCTCTCTCTCTCTGATACCAATAGGTAATGACAAGACGCTGTCACACACTCTCTACCAAGAAATCAAAGCTCGCACACATCCATGGCGGCGACTGGAACATGGAGTTGGTGAGAATTACTTAGAAACGATGAGATACAAGTAAGTGAGAGTAAGGAGCCAGCCAGCTCTTAGCATCTGGTTGACCGGGCCACTCACACAAGGTGCTCGAAGTGGGGTCCGACCGCCACCCCGAGGTCGAACCAAACCGGTCGGCAATAAGCCACCGTGGTCACTCACACCTTGGAGCGACCGAGAGTGTGGCCCCGCAGGATCAGTAACCCAGTGTAACGAGAAACAAAACCAGCACAGCATGCACACCGGTAAAGATCAAGAAACCACATCGGCCATGAGCGTAAGTGGAGCATGCACCTCTCAATACATCTCTCTCATGTTTCATCCATGCAATGACCAATGACCAAATGCTGAGATTAGCAAAACACTCTCCATGGTAGAACTGAGCATGGATGATCTCATGCCAATCTTGCACCCGGTAGAGACGCCAGTGATGTGTGGCCCACAGCTTCATATCTGCTCAGTCACTTGCAGTAATAGTGTATGTGAATGGATGGAGTCAAGAGGTCACTTTTGTGTTTGACAGGCACAACCAACACCCCCCCCCCCCCCCCATCCTCCCCGCGTTCACATGTAACAAGATAATTCGAGGAGGTATGAGAAAACCCACAAGTGAAAGTAAGTGTAAGGATATGGTGTGAGGGACGTCATGTTACAGACAACGTTGTCAGTGAGTAGAGGTAAAGATTTGCCTAAAACATGAAAACGGGAAATCCACAATCCAGTCCCCCCAAATGCAAACGGGCGCACATAGGCACAAATAAACGTGCCGGCTTTGGGAGTAACAAAGTAACAGCCCCCAAAAAACAGATGAGCCCAACCCAGAACACCATGAGTGATGAACCTAAAGAATGAAAAGACGTAGAAATGAAAACTTGAGAGATAAGCTGCTGCACTCTCCAAGGATGCAAGACTAAGGGATACAATTGGTCCCAAGCCCCTACTAAAAAAGTGTTGGGAAGCTTTATAGCCTTGCTGTCGTTCACGTGGCTACAAAATTCAGTTAGCTCACACACGAGCAAGGAAGCAGGTACAAGGATCAGCAAGGGTTGGGCTTGTTAATATTTTGTCCATTTCATGGCCTCACATCTGGAACAAGCTCATTTCTTGCCCCACATGCACTTACACACATGTAAAGGGGACGAAATGACGTGGCTTTTCTTGGAGATTTATCTCTCAAGACTGAAGCTCGTCGATGGTGCCAATCTCTTCAGGCAGCTGCTGCATTCTTCGAGGATGTAACCTGAGATACCATGATGACCTTTTGTTTTCTCTCTTGACTGTCTTCTTTGGATGTGGGAGAGGCTTGACCTCGGACACTTAAGGTGGCCTTGGTCTGCCTTTATGTCTGCTTGTGGTTTTAGGGGGAGCTACCATGTTTCCCGGGTGCTGATCCTTAGGGGGCCACCATGTTAGTCTTTGGTTGTGCACCGTTTCATACCAAGAAGTCAGGCTCGAGCCATGGGTGGCGGTGTGGCCTCGCTTTGTGTGAGCAAGGTACACGCCTACCAGTCCCCGGACATCTCGTGCACCTTCCCAATATCTTGTCTTAGTTCTAAAAAAAACAGTTCTATGGTGTCTATGACTGGTGGGACTTGTCCCACCACTTCTTCTCCTACCCACTATCCTAACTTGCACATCGAAGAAAACTGACTGGTATAAGAGCAGCTAGGGAAATCCCCTCATTGCACACGATCCGTGGGACCGCCGTGGACCCAGCCAGAATCTAGGGCAACTCTCATTTTGGTTCTTCCCTCGGTGCACTTTCATGCCCATTGGTTGTAGTGCACCCTAGACAGCACCTGCCGTGTCTATGCCTCACGGCCCGTGCTCGTGGCTCTCCCCGCGAGTGGTGGCATCTGCTGCACTCCCGCCTATCACGGCTGTTGCTACAACTGCAGTCTCCCAGCCCGTAGGCCATTCTGGTTATCATTCGCCCACGTCTCCTCTGGCCACTCCTTTGGATGAAGCCTGTGGGCTTTTTTCTACCCACATTGCCAACTCCCACTGCCCCACGGCCCCCATGATCCCTGCAACTGTAGCAGCTGCTGTAGCTCTAGGCTCTTGGCTTTGAGCAGGATCTGTTGCTGCTTCGTTGCTGACGTGATCTAAACAAACATAGCTGCTCTTGCAGCTCCATGTTCTCGATCCTCAACATCATCTGCTGCTGCCCTACAACCGCCATGATCCCCGCAACTGTAGTCTCCAGTCTCTCGGCCGTCAGTAGCATCTTTCACTGTCCCACAGCCGTCGTAATCTCCACCATCGCAGCTACCGCTACAGCTCAGCCTCTGTTCATGCAAAAACATCTCCCGCTGCCCCCTGGCCGTCATGATCTCCCCCACTGCAATAGCCTCCAGGTTCTTTACTCACAACAGCATCTGCCGCTGTCCAACAGCCGTCATGATCTCAACAACCATATTTGATTCTCTGGCATGGGGGTTTTCGCCCTCAGCAACATTTGCTGCTGTCCCACGGCTGCCGTGACCTCTGCAACTGTAGCTGCTGCTACAACTCCAGTATCTTGGCAGCAGTAGCTGTCATCACCCCATGACCTTCGTGATCTCCACCTGCTGCTGCTGCTGCTATAGCTCTGGTTTCTTGTCTCGCTGTAGCTTCAGTCGCTAGTCCACATCAGGAGCGGCTGCGGCGGCCGCATCTGCTTCGTCTGCAAAGTTTGGGGAAGTCGCTACGCTCAATTCTCCAACGCTGGACATCCCACATGACGACGAAGTGGAGTCACCTCGTACTGCTGCTCAGGAGGCAGTGCATGAGTCTGAACTGCTGGAGCCAGATTGGGTAACAAGGGACACACCTTCATCCAACGACGTTCCAAACATACCACAGTAGTTTCATACGCTCTCCTAAAACTAGTGGTGTGATGACATCGTGCAATGGGAGGAAGAGAAGGATGGCGATGTTGACTGTTAGGTGTACACTGTCGACGACCTTTCATCCGCACTATCACCACCTCTAGGTATGCGACCCATTGGCCCAAACCGTTTGCCAGTCTCTGCTACTGCTGCTGACACTGCCTTGGCCTCAGTGGCTCACGAGGTACCAGGCCGGCTGACAGACCTTCCTTTCCACGCCAGCTCCATCAGCCTTGCTGGTGCGATACTTGATGTGGCTGCCGGCGAATCCGCCACATTCTCTACAACTGCCCGAGCAAGCAGAGTCCCTACAAACACCATAGTAAGCAGAGCCACTGTTGTGCACACCCAGGCAGTGGCAGCCCTGTCCCTCCTTGCACTAGCTACCGCCAAGGTTTCCACATTGGTCACAGTGGCATCCTAGGCTATGGCCACAGTGAACACCATTGCAGCAAATGCTATCTTTGGTATTGTGAGCTCCATCCGTGTATCCACTGCAGCCGCAATCCTCATCCCATTGGGAGAGGCACATAGCCTTGCCGAGCACGTGACAACCGACGTTCTCATTGAGTCTGCGTCTGCAGCCATGGCAGGGGCTATCTTTAGAGAACTCCTCTGCCTACTGGTCACCATCTCTATGTGGATCATTGTCCTTGCTTCATCAGCTGCAGCACTGGTGCCTCCACTCTTCTTTGTATTATTGGACTGGTAGTAAGGTGAGCACTCACTCTCTCTCCTCCTCTCCATATCTACGTCCCACTACCATTCGCATTCTCTTGCATATCACTCATCATGTCACATCCTGAAGAGATCATTGAGGCTCTTCAGGCAACAATTAGTGAGGTGCATAAATGGATTGAGGAGGAAATCCATAATGGACTGGGGGCTCAGAAGGATTTGGCCAACGCTATGACTAGAATTGCGGTGGAGTAGTTGCGCACGGTACGTGCCCTTGCCACTGTGATGCCTGCTAATGGTGGGGTTTCCCCCACTCAGTACTCTGATGTAGCAAGTACTACAGATGAATCCTCTATCCCATATGTATCTACCGCACTCTTCCTAATGCACTCGTATTGTAGTGACAGAAAGAATTTGAATTCACCCCCTCTGTTCATCGTCAAGATATCCTTCTCCTATTGGAAACTCACTTTAGTTCTTGGGCTAAGGGGAAGCTACTTTAGGATTAATACTCTCTAGTTGATCCTGCTGAAGTTCCCTTCTAAAACCCAAATCCTCTGAGGCGGCCCATGCAATCCATGCCCTCATCATCGCAGGGTCCGAGGAGTTGTTGGACGACATCGGCGTACAATGCAGACCCAACACGTCATACTCCTGCTGACCCTATGGGAGCTCATGCTCTCATTCGCTGCCGCAAAATGATGACTGTACACGTTGCATAGAGTGCCATGCTTGTGAAGTCAAACACATTGTACATGCGCACAGATGAGTCTGGAGATGAGTACTGGATGCGTAGCTTGCGCTTGCTATCTAACCTGGGCAAGGCTGCTCTTGCCCCTCGTTTTGCATGTCTTTCCATAGTTACCGGTCTCACTTCTGAGCTCTTTGACTTGTACCTGCATGTGCTGCAGGCTGATTTTGAATGCATTGCTGCTAAACCAGTGCCTGTGAACTCCCCTCCTGCCATCGGTCTGCTCTACGAGTTGACTGCAGCTCGGCTCACCGACTAGTGGAGCAGTCTGCAAAACAAACGGCTTCATCATGAAGCTCTTGCTAACGTCATCACCTCTTCCACTTCTCCTTCTGGGACATCGTCCTCCTCTTCCTCCATCTCTCCTAAATCCACTACAGCTGTCCACACCTCTCAGGGAACTGGTTGTGATGAGGGCGGCGGTCAGGGTCACGCCAATTGTAAACACTACCACTATGGCGGTAATCCCACTGCTGCATCCTTTGCTCCTAGCATAGTGACCTGCTAGAATTGTGGAGGCTCTGGGTATTCAGCCCCCAAATGTATTGCTCCTCATGACGACACCCACCTTACCTCTGTTATGCGGGCCCACTGGGCTCGAAGTGCCGTCAATACGTCTATTGTAGCGATTGTTGTCCCCAGTGTGGCACCGACATCCATTGCACCCTCCTCTGATGCTACCTTCAACACCACATCGGCACCCTTACAGCAGCCAATCCCTCATTCATCCTCCTATGGGTAGGTGCCTCTGGCCCAACCTACCACGGGCCACCATCGTTCCGCTACACAGCCCCTTCCTGGATTTGTGACGATGGCCACTTCCCCGACCCTTGTCCCTCGGGGTGTCATTCTGACCGTCGTGAGGAGGAACGTGCCCTAGAGCGTCGCCTCACCGAGCATCTGCAGCTTTGCTCTGAGGGAGGTGAGGGTATGATTTGCCATTCTTTTATTTTTGAGTCCGATGAGCCCTTTGTGGCATGTTTTCCAGGGATGTCCAGGACGCCTTGCCTGATGATCATCCATGAATTGAGGACTGACAGTCGCAGACTTTCCCTCATCGCTTCGGTGTACCCTCCATCTCTTCTGTTCAACCGTTTGGTACTATCGCTGTGTGCCTCATTCTTCCATCTACTTTTATGTTTTATGGCTTCTACATCATTGATTCTGGAGCCACTCACCACATGTAATTCTGCTGCTCATCCTCTGTTTCCCTGGGTCCTGTTGGATCTGTCTGCTTTGTTCACACACGGTCTGGTCAGCTTCTCCCCATTCAGGGAGTTGGTTTTGTCGACTTTGTTTTTCCTGGTGGGGACCTGTTCCTCCCTGATTTCCTGTTTGTGCTCGATTTGGAGGTCAGCATTGTTTCCATCACCACCCTTCATGATTAGTGAATAAACTTCTTTTCCAACCGTGGTTTTGGTACCATCTCCAATCATTTCTCTAGCCGGGTGGTTCTTTGTGGTCTTCGCTGTGATCGTCTCTTCCGCGTTCCTCTTTCCCTTCCCACGTCTTCCACTGCCTTTGCCCTTGTCCACGTTACGTCCACAATGTTTCCTGAGCATATGGACCTCTTGCACTGCCACCTTTGCTACATTCACACTACGGCCGTTGCTTGTCTCCTACGCATACAACCTGTTGTTGGACTTGACTCTGCCATGTTCACACCTCTGTTCTCTGCTACTTTCTTGACTGTGCTTATGGTAAGATGGACCGCTCCCCTTTCAGCACATTTATGACCAATCACCTGACCCCTGAAACTGTGTATTGACAAGTGTATTGGGAAGTGAACATATGAGTGAACATGGACTTCCAACCAAAACTGGAACGTAGAACATATAATCCATGATATCTAACACCTTATATAAGGAATGTATATCTGGGCTCCAGTAACATGAAATGATGTTGATGATTCCTGAGAAATGTTTGCATATGGGAATACACTTTTTGTTACACCAATTGTCGAGTGTATGAGTATAGGGTGGTTAACCATAACTCTTTCAGCACAGCCAATTCTGCCACTACCCATCACCTTGATCTCTCGCATGTAGATGTCATGGGCCCTCTTCCCCATGACTTCCTTGGTGGCCTTGGCCGTTACGTGCTATGCTTGACTGATGACTTCTCTTGCTACCGTTGGGTCTTTGCCTTGCGACACAAAAGTGATGTAACCAACATCCTTGAGTCCTGGTTGCCTAGGCCAAACGTGCTTGTTTACACCAGGTACGTGTCCTTTGGTGTGACCGGGGTGGTGAGTTCTTTGGTCCTACCTCTTGTTTCCTTGAATCTCGTGGTGTGTGCATAGAACCGTCCACACCATAACCCCCACACCAAAATGGCTTGTCTGTATGCTGGAATCACACACTGGCTGACGATGTGTGTTCCCTCCTCTCGGCCCCTAGTCAGTGCCCTCTCTTCACCTCTCCTGGCACCTCTGCAGCCTCCCCTACAGTGCCTCCTGTGCCATTTGCTCATGTTTAGCCTGACCTTTCTCTCGCCTTGTCCATTCCCAAAGTGTAGCCTTCAGTCTCCTCTCCTGCCGCTGTTCCACCAGTTGTGTGTCCGTATGTTCATGGTGGTCATCTTTGGGCTCTCCCCTCTGAGACTCGTATATCTGCCTCTCACACTTGTGCATCTTCCTCTTCTAATCCCAGCACAGTCTTGCAGTAGACACCTCCCCTGCCGTCTTGCCCCACCCATTGTTTCTGGTGAGCCTAAAAAGGGAGAACAGAGCAGCTTACTTTGTCCTATCTCTGGTGGATGAAGTAGGAGTAGGTGGATGAGCAAGAGGAGCCATGGATTGGACCAAAGTTGTTAGGAATGAAGAAGAGCATAGAATAAACCACAATTGCCTATTCCTAGTTGGTGGGGCTGGGCGGCTAGCCTGCTCAACCCACCAGTCCACAAGTGGGTAACCACTTGTGGGGGTCACACCGCCAGGGCGGAACCTGTTGGTTTGTGTGGCTTCCACCCGTCACGAGCGGTGACACGATGATTATCCGTATACCCAGTACTGGTGGTATGGAGCGGCGTTACTGGAGAGCATGACGACAGGATCTATGATGCGGACGCAGCTGGTGCCAGGGCACCGACGAGTGGTGGCTCCATGCACTACCAGCTACTAGACAGCTGCCACGACATCCCAGGTGCTTGTCGGGGTCCTTTCTGGATTTTCTATAGACGCGAGAGTTTTCTCGGTGGACTGGCTCTCGAGCCCGATTTGCATGTTTTGCATTGTCTGTCTACCGATCGATGCCGTACTTGTGCGTGTGACCAGTTGTAGCGTCCGGCTTGAGATTCTGCATCTCTAGGCTCAGACGGTGGTGCGTTCGGATACCTGTGTGCAGGATTATGGCCAAAACAGTGATTTTACAGTAGTTTGTGGACAAACTGACACTCCGCGTGCGTCACTTGCCGTGAGCCGCAGCAGGTATTTTTGTTGTGTTCTTGTCATTTGTCATTCCTCTCTGCAATTATATTCATTTTGAGCTTCCTGACACTCTGTACGTGTCCCTACCCAGACCCTTGCAGTTTTGTATCTGACTTGTGACTGTTGTCACACGCTGACCTAGCGCTAACGCCTAGTGTTGCGGCAAGTAGTTAGGAAGGTTCTAGGAAGTTTCTCTTGGTATCAGAATAGGTGAGCCACAGATCGCGCTGGTGCACAGCAGAGACGCAACAGCAGTAGCAACAGTGAGTGGCAGCAGCAGTAGCCACCCACAAAAGCAGCTGCAAGTCCTGGGAGGACCCATCACAGGTACGTTGCAGCAGAGGCAACGGCGGCAACATCATGCAACATCGGCAAAGGCAGTGGCCGTTTGAGCCGCGTGCAACAGCAGCAACTAGCGGCGGCAGCAGCCACAACAGTCGGGGAGGCAGCAGCAGCCGCAGCCACCACAGCCAATGCGACAGCAGCAATTGCAGCGGTGCAGCTGAACCGTCGTGCAGCAGCAGCAGCCACGCGGCTGCTCACCAGCAGCTGTGCAGCGGAAGCAGGGCAGCACAGCAGCAGGGCACCGCAGCAGCAGCGTGCCAGTAGCTGCTACGCAGTAGCCTCACAGCAGCAGCAGCAGTAGCCGCGCGGCTGCTCACCAGCAGCCGTGCAGGAGTAGCAGGGCAGCGCAACAGCATCGTGACAGCAGCCACTGCGCAGCAGCCTAGCAGCAGCGTGCAACAGCTGCGTGCAGCAGTAGTGCGTAACACCGCCTTGCACACGCATCTCAAGGCAACTGAAAGGTCTTTACAGGACGCACGTCGGAGACGGGCGGACGTTCAGCGGCAAGTGGACAATTGGTTGCGTCCCAGTGGTTGGGAGGACCCCCGTGACACTGTACGGGCTCCCGATGATGGCGACGATGCAGCAGAGGCCGATTCACCGACAGAGGCCGACGTTCGACCCGGAGTCGACAGCCGAGTGACAGGTGTGCCAGCAGCAGCCGGTGCCTCTGCAGTAGCACCTATTACAGATGCAGACACTGCAGATTCCGACACGTTGTCTGCTGTTGACACCCTGCCAGCAGCTGGCGGCCAGGCGACAGATGATTCGATAACTGACCTACGCGATGAGGCAGCGAGGCTGCAAGAGGGCGTGGCTCGGGCCGACGCGCACGCGATCGAGGTCCACCGTCAGGTTCGTTCCGCTACTGACCGCCTACATGTCGCAGATGCAGCCGCCAGGCCGAGACCCGCAGTAGAGCTTGACGAGCTGTACACACGTCTCGACGCTGCAGTGTCCGCGTGGCGATGTGCAGCTCAGCAGCTGGCAGGCATACATCAGGTGATGCTGTTGGAGGAGGCCCTGAGTGCTGCAGCAGTCACAACAGTAGGTGAGGACAGCAGTGACGACGATGATAGCGACAACGACGCTCCGGGGTGAGGCTATGTGGGAGCACATCCGACGAGCATCATTGTCATCCTTTCTATTGTCTTGCAGGGGTGTGTGGCCATGGGGGAGCCAGCCTCTGCAGCCCAGGGGGGGTGTTGGTGTGTGGGCTTTGGCCTGACACCCTTCTGAGGACAGCGTAGTCAGTTTGTGTCTGGCACGATGCTCCGGTTGAGGTTATGCTGCTCGAGACCCGTGCACCTGGTGACTTGTACCGGTGTGACGTGGAGACCCATTGCCTCCATGTGGTGTGTATGTTCCATGCATGCGAGCAGGTGTGGTCGAGACCCGGACCCCGGAGACATGTTCCGAGGGTCATGAGGAGAACTTGCTGCTTTGTACCTCTTGTGTGATGTTTGGCACAAGCGTGTTTGGATTATGTGTTTCACGGTCGAGACCCGGGAACTTGGTGGGTTACACCACTGTCTCGAGGAGACCTTGTATTATGGTTGGTGTTTACGATGGACAGTTAGTGTAGTCCCTCACTTGTCATTGTGGTGACAGCTGTGTCAGCCAGGGGGAGTGTTGGTTTGTGTGGCTTCCACCCGTCACGAGCGGTGAAACGGTGATTATCCGTATGCCCAGTACTGGTGGTATGGAGCGGTGTTACTGGAGAGCATGACGACAGGATCCATGATGCGGACGCAACTGGCGCCAGGGCACCGAAGAGTGGTGGCTCCGTGCACTACCAGCTACCAGACAGCTACCACGACATCCCAAGTGCTTGCCGGGGTCCTTTCTGGATTTTCTACAGACGCGAGAGTTTTCTCGGTGGACTGGCTCTCGAGCCCGATTTGCATTTTTTGCATTGTCTCTCCACCAATCGATGCTGGACTTGTGCGTGTGACCAGTTGTAGCGTCCGGCTTGAGATTCTGCTTCTCTAGGCTCAGACGGTGGTGCGTTCGGATACCTGTGCGCAGGTTTATGGCGAAAACAGTGATTTTACAGTGGTTTGTGGACAAACCCATGTTTTGCTCCGACACCGACTTGATGTGCTCGACACCAAGTCGGCGCTGTCGGTAGCGTCGGACAGCGTCGACAGTCGTCGACGAAGTCTGGACGCTCCAGCGGCGCGTGACCTGGCTGTCCAGGACTTTTTTTTTTTTCCTTCCGTCAGGGCGCCTACCTAACGGCGCTTCTCTCACGGCGCCTCCCTGCCGGCCTGTCCCTATGCTGGCCTCCCCGCCAGTCCGCTGCCGGCTGCTGCCCATCCTCAATGAATGCAAGCCCTCCTCCCGTCAGTTTGCGCGAACTGACGG
>SZWC01006048.1:94436-106052 GCA_023375785.1 Penium margaritaceum | reverse complement strand
CCCCCCCCCCCCCAAATGCTAGAGTGTATTGGGAGAGTGTAGCTGGTCAGTGTATCTTTGTTTGTACGATGGAGAAAAAAAATACACTTGTGTATTCGACGTCGATAGGTTATCAAAAGACCAGCACCGTCGATCGTGGATCCTGACCCTCGCTAGCCGTCGATGCGGAGGGTCAACCGGAGTATTGTACATAAACGACTTCATGCACTTGTGTATCATGTACATTAGTGTTTTTTTTGTTTAACCGATCACGTAGACTGGATACACTGACCAGCTACACTTCGCTAATGCACTCTACCATTTGGGGGGGATGGGGAGGGGTCATCCGGAGTCCAAGCTCCCCCCCCCTCCCCTAGATAGGCCGAGTGTATTGGCGAAGTGTATCTGGTCCGTGTATGGATTTTTTGTGATGATGGGGAAAAAACTCCACTATTGTATTCTCATTCGATGGCATCAGTACACACGACAAACAGTCACCACGTAGTCGGGAGTCTCACTCCCCCCCCCCCCCCCCCCCCCTCTCGCCAATGACCGAATGTATTAGGGAAGTGTCTCGGAGCGTGTATTGTGTTCACCATGTATTTTGTTCACTAATGTATTGTGCATCTTGTATCTTCTTACATGTCTATCACGTATCCTTTACACGCACCATATACATTTGCCCAATACACTTTGATATTTTGGGGGAGGGGGGAGCTGGTCTCCGGCTGACCCCCCCCCCCCAAAAGGCTAGAGTGTATTGGTGAAATGTATATGGGCGGTGTATCTGGTTTATGTGGTTGAAGCAAAAAAAACATACACTAATGTACAGGGGACCCTATCGCTTTTGCAAAGTCGAAAACCGTCGCAGTACAGATATCGACGATCCCGATTTAACCGAAGATGTCCATAAACGTCAATATCCAAGATAATGCATTAGTGTATCTTTGTGAATGGTTTGAATGTAGGGACCGAACCCCCCCCCCCCCCCCCCCCCCCCCACGGTAGAAGGCAACCTGCTAGGTCCCGCTATCGCGGGGCCCAGCAGGAGCACGGGCAAGCAAAAAAAAAAATAAACCCCAAACCCCCCGGATGTGACTTCGGAAGGGTTATGGTTGTTTGATTTTTTGGGTCAAGAAATAGGCACTGTTATACTTTACAGTTGTAACACATTTAATGTAAAAGTACAAATGTACGTCTGTTTTTGCAAACTGTAAGTGGAGTTGTGAAGTACTTAACCATGGATTTTTTTTTGTGTTTAATTTTTGTTGGCAAACCTTCTACGAAGTTTTCTATGTTAAAACATTGAAATAAATTTGTATGTCTGTGAACACACATTGTAAAGTAAGTTCTGTTGCATTTTCCATGAAGGTACCACAAAACTTCTAAATGCATGTATTTACTATGTACACGAAATGACGAGTGTATGTTTTAGGGGTGATTAACCATAAATGCCAAGACGTGTGCCTTGAGACTCCTGTTGACAAAGACTAGATCAGCTTCAACATGGAAAACAACCAAGAACTCATGGGATACCAACTTGTGAATGGGCACACACCTTATTGTAGTCTGCCTGCAGCTTCAGGCCAAGGGCCTTTGTACCAGGCTCACCACTCTAAACACTACAAGTAGGGTATCTGAACGCCAAGTCAGCCATCCATTGAGCCCTGGAGGCCAGTGGTCAAAGGCAACTACCAGGCTTGTGAGAGTAGCCTAATATTGAGGAGCTCGCATCGGGCTGCGGAGCAAGAGATTGGGCCACAGTCGTAGGGGATGAAGGTTTGCAGGGAATGGGAAATGATGCAGGAGGATCACAGACAGGACCTGGCTTGCACGAAGGGTAAATATGATTGCTGCAAGACCAAGCACAAGCCCAATAGTGTCTGGAAAAACTGCCACTGGCACAGGAGTAGGTGTGCTGGAGGGAACTTGCACAGGCATGGGAGGAGTTGTGCTAAAGGGGACTGAGGGAGGAACTGGATCAAGTGTGCCGGAGGGGAATGACACATGCACGAGAGCAAGTGTGCCAAAGGGGATCGAGAATGCCACTAGATCCACACCCAAGATGCCCGGATTCTCATGGACCAGAGACCAGACCACAGGTGAGGAGGCCCAGACAGACTCCTTTGCAGGTCTAGACTCCTCCATCTCCCGTGAACCCATACAGGTGGAAACATGGTTGGTGGCCAGAGAAAAAATGCTAGAGATGTTGTAGTATGTGAGAGCTTCAAAGAAGAGGACGTCTTGAAAATTAAAAAAAAAATGCTTACGAGCAGGATTCTAAAAGTGCCAGGATTTCGAGATCGGGGAGATGCCGAGGAAGGCACACATGCAACCTTGAAGTGAGACCTTGGTTTTCTGCTAGACCTTGGTGTACCAGACACAAGCAAGGAATTCACAGACATGAGTGAGGCAATGGTTAGCGCAATACCCAAACCACAACTTGTACGGTGTGACATAGTCCGGAAGAGAACCGTACGACCGGTTTCCAGCCTACGTCATGTATGGAAAGACCTCAGAGGCAAAGGAATTAGGAAGACTGGACTCAGACCAGTTTGGAACGCATCCTCCATGGTGTAGCTGTAGGGATTTCAAACACACTTTTTAAAAATGGTGTAGTAGGGGCAGGGAGATGGTGGAAAACAACCTGCTCAGCAAAGAAAATGCCCATATCGTGCAAAAACTCACCACCATGATCGGAGCGGAATGCATGGAGGGTATGACAAGAGTGGCGTTCAGCTATTACTAGCCAAAAGCGGACCAGTAGGGTGGCGAAACATCGCCACCCTAGGCGAAGTCATCAATCAGGGAGACAACAAGGCAAACCCGATCTGAGAGGTATTCAACAGGAAGGGGACTGAGAAGATCTGAGTGGACCAACTCTAGCAACCGTAGTGACCGGGAAGTGGAGTCAGGACAAAGGCAGCGATGCATCTTATCCTGAACGTAAAAGGGTCAGTTGGTCTTGGGCGGCTTCTTGAAGTCGCGCAAAGACCGAGGGTTGGCTGACTGTGAATGAATTTTGAAATAGTGTTCTATGAAAGAACACTAGTTACACACCCCCCCCCCCCCACACACACACACACATACACATACACATACACATACACATACACATACACATACACATACACATACACATACACATACACATACACATACACATACACATACACATACACATACACATACACATACACATACACATACACATACACATACACATACACATACACATACACATACACATACACATACACATACACATACACATACACATACACATACACATACACATACACATACACATACACATACACATACACATACACATACACATACACATACACATACACATACACATACACATACACATACACATACACATACACATACACATACACATACACATACACATACACATACACATACACATACACATACACATACACATACACATACACATACACATACACATACACATACACATACACATACACATACACATACACATACACATACACATACACATACACATACACATACACATACACATACACATACACATACACATACACATACACATACACATACACATACACATACACATACACATACACATACACATACACATACACATACACATACACATACACATACACATACACATACACATACACATACACATACACATACACATACATATACATACACACAGACATATACACATACACACATCCACATAGACACACACACACACACACACACACACACACACACACACACACACACACACACACACACACACACACACACACACACACACACACACACACACACACACACACACACACACAGATTACTGCTGATGGTGTCAACACCAAGGGTGTAACTAATGGAGCCAATGCAGTCAATATTATGGATGTCACGGATCATATAGATATATTGAGTGTTTTGATTGAAACACCTGATGTTTCAAATGTGTGCATGCTTAGGGTACAATTGGTGTAGCCAATGCAGTTGAAGAAGTAGATGTAGCTCATTTGGATGGTTGAGATGATGCTTCTCAAGATGGAGGTGCTACCACTGATGTAGCAGGTGTAACAGATGAAGATGATGCAACTAGTATTGTGGATGGTACCAATTTTGTAGATGGTGCTAACGCTGTAAAATCTATAGAAGGGACAGGCGCTACCACCACACTTGATGTGCAATGTCACAGTTGATGTGATCGTAGCTGGTGTAGCTGATGTAGCCGATGCAGCTGGTGATGATGACACCAAGGGTGTAGCTGGTGTAGCCGATGCAAGCGATAAGGCCAACATGACCGATGTAGCTGATGTTGCAGATGCAGCTAGTGTTGCTGATGATGTCGAGACCAAGGAATCTGGGGATGTAGTAGGTGCCACAAATCCTACACCTGCTCTATGCGCTCCAAGATTGGTTCACACTGCCACAAGTACTCAAGGCGTGAGCCCTGTCACTAGCTCCAAGAGAATCTCTTGTACTTTTGCCTGAGCTAGTGGGGAAAGTGCTGGAGTTGCTCCTGGTGCTCCTGCTTTGGCTGATGTAGCAAGGACAGCAGATGCACCTGATCCTCGTGCTCTATCCTTGGTGCTCACAGTGGCCGTTGATTTTGTAGAAGACGTATGCACACACTCCCCATCGACCGGTGTAACAACAGAAGCCGGCGGACACAATGCGCTATCCAGTGCCGACCTTTTCAAGCATGAGATGGACAAGAGGAAGCACTATAGGGCTGCTAATCCATCGTCGTCCAAATACTGGTGGCGTGGAGGATGGAAAAAATGGCCGCGGACTGGTATGGAAGGTCTAGTCCAGCTGGAGAGGGTTTTTCAGATGTAGATGCTTAAGAAGGAGTAGAAGTAGTCACTAGCAAAACCAAAGAGCTTGATCAATCCAAGATAACATGGTCATAGAGTTGTTTCATTGTCCGCTTCAGACTCTTGAGCTCCTTGCACGTGATCTCCAAAGCTCTGATGATGGGCATTGGTGAATTGGACAGATCTGCCTCCAGTGAAGAATGAGGAAATGCACAAGGAGAGGGCCAGTGCGGATGCCACTAGGCAGGGCCCTGTCGACACTGGGAATTACCATGGCATCCATCGCCACAAAAGTGGCATGCAAAACCACAAAGCGGTGGCCCTTGCTTTCAAAGGAGAGGACCAATCCCGTGGGGATCAGACAAATGGAGATGGAGATTGCCATGTCCCGGTAGCATATAGGCCAACCATGGGAGCGGCTGGCGAGCAAGGTCACGAAGTCGTGGTGCTGGCAGCCACATCACAGTCCCCCAAAGTGGCTGGGGATGAGGAAAAGTTTGGGGAATGTTGTCTCCCAACAGTGTCAAAGAAGAATATGGAGGAGATTGGCCAGGCTGTCTGGTCACCATACCGCCAGTCTGGTGATATAGATAGGCATGAAGAACACCGTTTACTGGTGACGTAAAAGCCGACCACAGAGGAGGCTGGCCAAAGGAACAAAGAGAGGGTGGTGCAAGCTGCTGGGTCAACTTGTTGCTAGGATCATGACTATGTTAGGTGAGAATAATGTCCTCTCCTACCAACGTAGAAACCAGCCACAGAAGTGACTGGCAAGAAGAACCAGGAGATGGTAGTGACGACAGCAAGGTCACCGTGTCTAGAGGCGACCGATGATGAGGGTGAGTGTAGAAAATGCTCTCATATCCACTTTACTTCCAAGATCTCTTTCTCATCTTGGGAGACCCGCGTCAGCTCTTGGACGCAGGGAGAAAAACTCTTGGAGTATCATTCTCCTGTCCAGCCTTCCTTTGTTTCCCAGCCTGCTGAGGTCGCATGTACTATTTGAGCACCCATCAACGCCAGCCCTGAGGAGTTACTAGATGAAATTGGTACGTACAATGTTGACCATGCTTGCCGCACTCTTGTAGATCCAGTGGGGGCGTATGCCCTCATCCGCCACTGCAAAACAATGACTGAGCATGATGCCAAGAGTGCTCTCACTGTGCAGTTCAACACCCTACACATATGGACAGATGAATCTGGAGACAAATATTCAGCACGTAGCTTGGACCTCTTTTGTAAGTTGCCAATGACCGCCAATGATCACCTTTCTTCCTGCCTGTTTATTTGTGCTGGCCTTATTCATAATCTCTCCAACTTGACTTGCACGTGCCACAGTTTGAAATTTAACGGCTTGCGGCTAAGCCGGCCCCTGCCAACTCTCCTCCTATTATAGGCCCCCTCCATGAGTTCGCTCCAACCCAGATCACTGATTGGTGGAGCAACTCGTGAAGCAAGCGCCTCCACCGTGCCGTTCTTGCTACTGTCACGGCATCATCCACCTCTCTCTCTGCATCCTCATCCTCGTCCTCTTCCACCTCTTTGCATCCCACTGCAGTAATTGCCCATTCTCCTCAGGGCACTGGACACGGTGGGAAGGTGGGAAGGGCCGTGGAAGGGGTGAGGGCCGGGGCCATGGTTGTAGACCATCCAACACAACCTCCACATCAGGCGCAGTCATCTTCTGGAACTATGATGCCTCTGGACACTCAACACCCAAGTGCACTGCACCTCATGATGATGCCAGTCTTATATCCGCCATGCACGCCCACTGAGTGTGCATGGGTGTCAGTTCTCCTTTTTCCATTGCAGGCACCAACTCTTTCTTCCTCCTCTCCTGCAGCCGCCTTGAGCACCACGATGGCATCCCTCTAGAAACCAACTTCCCGGCCCGATTCTCGGGGATGGGTGTGTCCCGCCTACGGCCCCTCCTACTATGGGCCACCGTCAATTCACCATACTATGCCTGTCTGCCTGGCCACTTGATTGTGGCCACTTCCCTGATCCCCGTCCCTCCGACCGCCGTCTCGATCGTTGTGAGGAGGAGCGCGCTCTGGAGCGCCATCTCATTGAGCTTCTCCGTGTTACATATTGCCCCGTGCCATGCCCTGGAGTTGCCGTTTTCAGGGTGATGGCTCCAGGTCCTTGTACAGTGCATGTTTGCATGCATGGATGGATGTTCCAGAAACTAGAGGACACGCTGGACCAGCTGCACTTTGAATCGCAGCAATCGGCTAAGAATTGAGGAAGTTATGGTCCGTCAAAGTTGGGAGGTGGTGCTGGCCGTCCGGGTTTGGACGGCAGACTTGGTACCGGCCGGAAAAATGATCCGGCGGTGACCAGTTCGACACCCACCACGCACACCATGGCCAAGGCGCCCCTTGGGGGATGCTAGTAGCAATATCCCATGGTTCATTGGAGCCATGTGCGCTTCGGAATGGCGGTCTGATGCTTCATTGGGGTCCAGGGCGCTTCGGGCGCCCGTCACTCACGCTAGTGCTCTATCAGGGACAGAGACTCAATGATGCACTCCGAATCGTGTATCGGGCACTACGGTGGTCCAAATTGCACGCGGTTTGGTGCGTTGGAAAGCTTGTGACTAGCACTATAACTTTGCTGACGTGGTTTGTGTCCAGTAATCCACTCAAAATTGATCCCCAGCCCTTCGAACTTTGGGTGTTGTTGAATTCCGTCAGAACTCTGCTCACATAGTGTATGGCGACCAGAAAGCACACACTTCGTCTAAGACTGCTGCCCAAAAGAGTTGTGAACCTCAGGACGTGGTCAGGCCACGTTGGAACCACATTTCCAACAAAGGGTTATGGGCCCACAGCCCTGACCGGTCCCAAACGTTCACGGCTTCCGCGGCGGACAGGAGGAGCGTCTCGGACAACCTCGCTGTCAACGTTTGACGACCCGGGTAGCAGAAGCGCAACATGGCGCTGAGAACGGAGTCGCATCTGATCCAGAAGTATGCGAGTGGCCCTGGCTTTGGGCTGTGGAGATGGAACTTTGAGATCTACCTCGCACACAAGGGGCTACTCGACGTGATGAAGGGCACGGAGGTCCTCGACGAGAAGACTGCGACAGACGAAGAGAAGCAGGCCTTCGCAAAGAAAAATACCGAGGCGCTCATGCTCTTGCTGTCGTCTACTGCCGAGAACCAGTGGGGCTACTTCCAAGGAAGCGCACTGGCTGCCGAGGCATGGCAAAAGCTTTGCACCATCCACCAATCGACGTTTCTTGCAAACCGGATCTTCGCGATGAAGCAGCTTCTTACGGTGAGGATCGAGGAGGGCGAGGACATCCTCGCCGCCATGCAGCAGATTGAGTCGCTCGCCTCGCAATGCAACGATGTGGGGTGGAAGGTCGACTCTCAACTTCAGGCGATGGCTCTCCTCATGGCTCTACCTGACAGTTGGAGCCCCCTCATTACCGTCCTCGGTGGATGGGCGGAGGACAAACTGACCTATGGCGCAGTCGCCGAGTATATCCGCAACGAGGTGCAACTTCGCAGTGGCGGCGAGGCCTCGTCGTCCTCATCGGCCCTGGTCACCAAAACGCATGGTGGCGGCAGTGGCGGCAAGGGAGGTGGCGGAAAGGGTGGCGGCAAGAAGGGCGTCAAGAAAGGTGCGTGCCACAATTGTGGCAAGGAGGGCCATTGGGTCCGCGAGTGCCCGCAGGAGGCGAAGGCCGGCGGCAAGGATGCCAAAGGCAAGAAGGCGCTCCTCAACGGCACCACAAACCACAACCTCAAAGGGGCCAACAGGCGGTACCTAGATTCCGGCGCCAAGGAGCACACCCAAGTCGAGAAGGTGGGATTCGTCCGCTACACCAAATCTGCCAAGTCTATGGTGGTCGCAAACGACAAAGTCGAGCCGGCGGCCGGCCAAGGAGACGTTGAGGTGGAGGTGGAGGTGAACGGTAAGAAGATGTTGTGTGTCATCCATGATGTGCAACATGTCCCCGGCCTGGCTGACATTCTAAGTGTTAGTCGCTTGACGGATAAGGGATATGAGGTGCTCTTCCGCAGGAAAGACGCAGTGGTGCGCATGGACGGCGACGGCGAAGTCGTGCTGGAGGCAAAGCACGAGGGTGGTCTCTACATCGTGGAGACAAAGGTGATCCCCGTAGTAGCAGACGCAGCAGATTCGCAAGAACGTGCCGTCAACTTGGCCGAAGGAGGGGGAGCTGATCTGGAGCTCTGGCACTGGCGGCTGGGGCATTCCTCGCCCGCAGTTGTGAAGGAGATGGCGAAGCGTGACATAGTCCGCGGCCTCGACATCATCGGTGCAACAGACGCGGTAGCAGATGCAGCAGCGCACAAAAAGTGCGAGCCTTGCATTTTGGGCAAGGCGAGGCGCAAGCCGTTCAACGAGAACGTGGGGCGCGCCCAGGACCTGCTGGAGATCGTGCACAGTGATGTGTGCGGACCGTTCAAAACNGGGCATTCCTCGCCCGCAGTTGTGAAGGAGATGGCGAAGCGTGACATAGTCCGCGGCCTCGACATCATCGGTGCAACAGACGCGGTAGCAGATGCAGCAGCGCACAAAAAGTGCGAGCCTTGCATTTTGGGCAAGGCGAGGCGCAAGCCGTTCAACGAGAACGTGGGGCGCGCCCAGGACCTGCTGGAGATCGTGCACAGTGATGTGTGCGGACCGTTCAAAACGCCGTCAAAGGGCGTCGCGCGGTACTTTGTCACCTTCATCGATGACTGCAGCAGAAAACTCTACGTGTACTTCATGCAACGGAAGGGCATGGTGCTGGACCGCCTGAAGGAGTACGTCGCCGCAGTGGAGAGGCAGACTGGCCGCAAGGTCAGAGCGCTATGCAGCGACAATGGCGGAGAGTACGTGGGCTGTAGCGGGTGGCTGAAGGAGCAGGGCATCAAGTGGGAGCACACAACTCCCTACTCACCACAATCTAATGGCGTGGCGGAGCGAGCAAACCAGAAGCTGCTGAACATGGTGCGTACGATGCTCGTGGACGCGGGATTGCCGCGGAGCTTTTGGATGGAAGCGGTGCGTACGGCAAGCTACACCATCAACCTGACCCCGACGGTGGTGCTGAAGGGGAAGAGCGGCTGGAAGACGCCGCAGGAGGTATGGAGCAGGCGCAAGCCAAGTGTGGCGCACCTGAAGGTCTTCGGGTGCAAGGCGCACGCGATGGTACAGGCGGCACAACGGCGCGATGGAAAACTGGACCCACGCGCCAAGCCGTGTCTCTTCCGTGGCTATGAGAGTGCGCTTAAGGCGTACCGGCTCTACGACGTGAGCAAGGAGGACATCTTCAGCAACCGTGACGTTGAGTTCGACGAGCACCAGACCTACAGCACCAGCAGCAGTGACATCGGCGTGGTGGACTCTCCGAAGCAGGGGGAGTGGTTCCAGCTCCTAACCAATGAGGAGGAGCCGGCAGACGCCGACACTAATGAAGAGTCTTCGGAGAGCGACGGTGCTGGGGTGCAGCAGGGCGGCGGTGCAAACGCAGGTGTCGCAGAGGCACAGGACACAGCAGCCAAAGCGGAGGAGGCCGAGGACGTGAACGGGGCTGCCGAGGAGCAGCAACAGGACCAGCCACCGGCGTCACCAAAATCACCGCGACGCAGCCAAAGGCAGCGAAATGCGGCAAAACGGTATGACGCAGCAACGGGCAGCTGGATCGGCATGGCGCGGTGCATGATGGCAGCCGTAGTGGAGCCGAAAACTGTGCAAGAGGTGCTTGCACGACCTGAAACAGAGTAGTGGGACGCAGTTATCAAGTCAGAGCTTGCGTCAATTGCCGAGAACGACACTTGGGAGCTCGTGGATCGGCCAAAAGATGCCAAGGTCATCGGCTCCAAGTAGGTATTCAAAACGAAGTACAACAAGGAGGGTACAGTGGAGAAGTACAAGGCGCGGCTGGTGGCGAAGGGGTTTGTACAACGCAAGGGCGAGCACTACGACGAGACGTTCGCCCCCGTCGCCAAGTTCACGAGCATCCGGACGATCCTCGCGGTGGCAGCTGCCAAGGACATGGAGCTGCACCAAATGGACGTAAAAACTACGTTCCTGAACGGCATTCTTGACAAGGAGATCTTCATGGAGGTGCCGGAGGGGGTGGACGCGCCGGAGGACAAAGTGTGCAAATTGCGCAAGTCCTTGTACGGGCTAAAACAGTCGCCAAGGTGCTGGTACCAGCAGATGGATGGCTACATGGTGCAGCTCGGCTTCAAGCGCTGTGAATCTGATCACAGTGTGTACGTGCGGCGCAACAACCAGCTCCATCAGATCGTCGCACTCTATGTGGACGACCTGATTTTGTGTTCATCTGACCTGCAGGCTCTACAGCAGCTGAAGGAGCAACTGAGCAGCAGATTTCAGATGTCCGACATGGGGGAGTTGGAGTACTACCTCGGGGTGAGCATAACGCGGAACCGGACGGCGCGCACTCTTGAGCTGGGACAGGCCAAGTACGTGGCCAAAGTGCTGAAGCGGTACGGCATGGAGGATTGCAAACCGGTTGGCAGTCCGGTCTCCACAACCTGTGACCTGAGCGCGGCAATGTCGCCGCAAACAAAAGAAGAGCGGGAGGACATGGCGGGGGTGCCGTACCAGTCTGCGGTGGGCAGCCTCATGTACGCCATGGTGGCGACTCGACCGGACCTGGCCTACGCGGTGGGTCAAGTGAGCAGGTACGTGGCCGATCCAGGGCCACTACACTGGCAGGCGGTCAAGCGCATCCTCCGCTACCTGCAGGCGACGCGGCACGCGTGCCTGAGGTTCGACGGCAAGGGGAGGACCGACCCCTTGCG
>SZWC01006048.1:52614-93234 GCA_023375785.1 Penium margaritaceum | reverse complement strand
CTGAGCAGCAGATTTCAGATGTCCGACATGGGGGAGTTGGAGTACTACCTCGGGGTGAGCATAACGCGGAACCGGAGGGCGCGCACTCTTGAGCTGGGGCAGGCCAAGTACGTGGCCGAAGTGCTGAAGCGGTACGGCATGGAGGACTGCAAACCGGTTGGCAGTCCGGTCTCCACAACCTGTGACCTGAGCGCGGCAATGTCGCCGCAAACAAAAGAAGAGCGGGAGGACATGGCGGGGGTGCCGTACCAGTCTGCGGTGGGCAGCCTCATGTACGCCATGGTGGCGACTCGACCGGACCTGGCCTACGCGGTGGGTCAAGTGAGCAGGTACGTGGCCGATCCAGGACCACTACACTGGCAGGCGGTCAAGCGCATCCTCCGCTACCTGCAGGCAATGTGGCACGCGTGCCTGAGGTTCGACGGCAAGGGGAGCACCGACCCCTTGCGACTGGTCTGCTACACGGATGCAGACTACGCCGGCGACGTGGACAAGCGAAAGTCCACCTCCGGCTACGTGTTCTTCCTCGCAGGTGCAGCGGTCTCGTGGTGCAGCAGAAAACAGGACTGCGTCGCCACCTCCACAGTGGAAGCAGAGTACATCGCGTTGGCCGAAGCGGTCAAGGAGGCGGTGTGGCTCCGCACGCTATTGGGGGAGCTTGGCGTGCCGCAACGGGAGCCTACGGTGGTACAAGAGGACAACACCGGCTCCATCTCGTTGACCAACAACCCGACGCAGCACAGGAGGACGAAGCATATTGACGTGCGCTATCACTATGCGCGCGACATGGTCCAAAAGGGACAGGTTGTGCTACAACATTGTAGTACGACGCACATGCTCGCGGATTGCTTGACCAAGGCGCAGCCCAGAGATCGGAATGTCCTCAGTGTGGCAGGCCTTGGGCTTACGGGCTATGATTGGCTCAAGAGCACTATGGAAGATGAGCAGGAGTGAGCAGGGAGGCATCCGGCATGGCAGGAGCAAGGGGGAGATTGTTACATATTGCCCCGTGCCATGCCCTGGAGTTGCCGTTTTCAGGGTGATGGCTCCAGATCCTTGTACAGTGCATGTTTGCATGCATGGTTGGATGTTTCAGAAACTACAGGACACGCTGGACCAGCTGCACTTTGAATTGCAGCAATCGGCTAAGAATTGAGGAGGTTATGGTCCGTCAAAGTTGGGAGGTGGTGCTGGCCGTCCGGGTTTGGACGACAGACTTGGTACCGGCCGGAAAAATGATCCGGCGGTGACCAGTTCGACTCCCACCACGCACACCATGGCCGAGGCGCCCCTTGGGGGATGCTAGCAGAAATATCCCATGGTTCATTGGATCCATGTACGCTTCGGAATGGCGGTCTGATGCTTCATTGGGGTCCAGGGCGCTTCGGGCGCCCGTCACTCACGCTAGTGCTCTGTTAGGGACAGAGACTCAATGATGCACTCCGAATCGCGTATCGGGCGCTACGGTGGTCCAAATCGCACGCGGTTTGGTGCGTTGGAAAGCTTGTGACTAGCACTATAACTTTGCTGATGTAGTTTGTGCCCAGTAATCCACTCAAAATTGATCCCCAGCCCTTCGAACTTTGGGTGTTTCTGAATTCCGTCAGAACTCTGCTCACATAGTGTGTGGCGACCAGAAAGCACACACTTCGTCTAAGACTGCTGCCCAAAAGAGTTGTGAACCTCAGGACGTGGTCAGGCCACGTTGGAACCACATTTCCAACACTCCGGCTTTGCTCTCAGGGGGTAAGAATGTGAGCGGCCAGTCTAGTACTTTTTTCTGTTAGTTGGATGGAGCCCTTTGTGGTGCACCATCTGGATGTGTTCAGGGGACCTTGTCTGATGATTGTAATTGGATTGAGGATTAGCAGTGCTGCACGTACCCTCATCGCTACGGTGCGCCGCCATTTGTCCCACCCTCTTGCACTATTGCTGTCTGCATCATCTTGCCATCCGCTCGTGTGCCAGGTGGCTTCTGGATCATCAGCTCCAGGGTCACCCACCACAAGACATCTTGTCACTTGTCCGTTGTCTCCCTTGGTCCTCTTGGCTCTGTCTACTTTGTGTGCACTAGGTCTGGCCAGCTTTTTCCTGTCCAAGGTGTCTGTATTGTTCTCTTTGTTGGTCCTGATGGGGACATGTTTCTCCCTGAAATTTTGAATGTACCTGATCTCAAGGTCACCCTCCTTTTTTTCACCACCCTTGATGACCAGGGTATGGACTTCTCCTCGGGCCATGGTATTGGCACCGTATCCATTCGATCCTCTGCTCATGTGGTCCTTCGTGGTCTACGCTGTGAGTACCTTTTTTTTGTCTCTCTATCTCTCCCTTTGTCTTCCGTTGCCTCTGTCTTTGTTCACGTTGTTGCCACACTGCCTCTTGAGCACATTGACCTATTGCATTGTCCCATCTGCCACATTCACATGGCCACAATTTTGCGTCTCCTGTGCCTCCAACCTCCCGCTGGCCTTAACTCCTCCACGATTGCACCTCCGTGTTCCTCCACCTTTCTTGACTTTGCTCGTGGGAAAATGCATTATTCTCCTTTCTCCATCACAGACTCCACTCATCCCCTTAATGTCGTGCACACTGATGAAGTGGGTCCACTACCTCATGACTTTCTCGGTGGCCTTGGCCATTATGTTCTCTGTCTGAATGATGACTTCTCTTGCTATCATTGGACCTTTGCAGTCCTTCATTAGAGTAAGGTGACTGGCATCACTGAGTTCTAGCTGATCCAGGCCAGATACACTTGCCTTCGCCCCCTGCGTATCTTTCGCTGTGACCGGGATGGTGAATCCTTTAATCCTTCATCTCATTTTCTTAAGTCTCTTGGTGTTAGAATGGAATCTTCCACTCCTTACATGCTGTAACAAAATGCCATGTCTGAGAGTTGACATCACACCCTAGTTGGTGGTATTCTCTCTCTCCTACCTGCCTTTGGTCAGTCTCCACTCTTCGCCTTTGAGGTTGTGTCGTACATCATGTGGGTGTAGAATCGTGTTCTCCACAGTCCCCCTCCCTCGTCATGTCACACTTTTTAAACGCTGGACTAGTCATCGGGCTGATCTTCTTCTTGCGCGTCACCTCTGTTTGGCTTCTTTGTGATCATTGTGACAGCAAATTATCTACCAGTGGATGCCTCTGTGTGTTCCTTGGTGTTTTCCCATTCTCCAATGCCTGGTGTTTTTGGGATTCCGTGCGATGTCGTGTGCTTCAACCTCATGATGATCTTTTCTTTCAACACACATGTTTGAACGTGACCTCTCTCGGTCTACCCTGTCCTCCATGCTATCTTGGTTTGGGGGAGGTTCTCTGCCCTCTACCTCTGACGGGCATGTTGTTGTCCCCTTGGTGCATGCCCCGGAGCCTGGCTCGTCCCCTGTCACAAGTACTCCTATTGCCTCTCCACGTGGATCTCCTTCCATCCCCCTCTCCTCCTCTCCTGCTGCATCTACCATGAGTGGCTCCCCTTCTTTGTCTCCTCCTGTCCTGGCTGACCCTGTGCACCTCTCCCCTCCTGCTGCATCTACCACGTGTGGTTTCCCTTCTGTCCTCTCCTGGCTGACCCTGTGCACACCTCGCCTGTGCCTTCTGTATCACCCACCACCACTGTGGCCCAAGTTGTCTCTCCTTATGTCGGTGGTTATCGGCTTCGTGCTCTGGCTTCTCAGCCCCATGACTCTTCCTCTCACTCTCTTCCCTTCGTTCATCCGTGGCCCTAGCACTGTTGTCCCTGAAGTGGACCCTGGGGAAGGGTCCAGAGCTGTTTTCTCTCGTGGACCCGGCCTACAGGCCCTTGGACTCACCACCACTGGCCCGCCCGTTGGTACGTCAGTGTTCTATCCTTGTACCTCTCTTGGGTATTCCCTTATTGAGCAGGAGTTTCGTCTAGCACTTGATGCCTTTGCTCTTGGATATGTCGCTTCGTTCTTTGCAGCTGCTTGTCTCTCTCCTCTCCCACCTGAACCATTGACACTGCAGAGTGCAGGCAATGCTCTTGACTGAACTTTGTGGAAGCAGGCTATGCAAGCACAGCTTCATGCCTTCAATGACCATCGTGTCTACGAGTTAGTAGATCTCCCACCAGGTCAGAAGGTGGTGGTAGCTAAGTGGATATACCAGCACAAACTGAAACCGGACAATGTTGTCAAAAAATGCAAGGCTCGGCTCACGGCCAAGGGGTTCTCTCAAGTCCCCGGAATCGATTCAGGTGCGACATTTTCTCTAATTGGCCAGTAGAACACTGCTAGAGCTCTGCTCAGCTTAATTGTCCAGCATGTCTCAAAGTTAGAACAAATGGATGCCAGCAGTGCCTCTCTTCACGGTAGACTTGACAAGGGAATTATTATGGCCCAAATCCCTGTGTTCATGGATGCAACCAACAGGGTATGGCATCTTTGCACGGACCTTTATGGGCTCAAGCAGTCTCCACGCTGCTAGAACCAAAAGATCATCGCCACCCTTGAGAAGGAAGGACTTCGGAGGAGTACTGTTGACCCTGCCTTATGCTTTAGTGCGCCCTTCATGCCTCTTCTCAATGTTTTCCTCATGTGGATGACCTTTTGATTGCCTTCCCCAGCACTATATATTTCCAGTCTGTAAAGACGCTGCTACAATAAGCGTACAAGGTAAATGATCTCAGCCTTGCTCGTATCTCCCTGAGTATGGAGTTAAAGCACAACCACTTGCGTCGCACACTACACGTACACCAGGTTGCGTAGGTCCACAGCCTGGGGGATCGCTTTGTGCCCCTTCTGCCAGCGGTCCCGTCAGCTTCAACCCCCATGATGCCAGTGGACCAAGCGCTGCTGAAGTCACTAGACGTGTTAAAACTGGGAGATACAGTCGATCTGACTGACTACTTGAGGATCATTGGTTTGTTGATGCATCTTTCCACCACAACTGTGCTGATGTTGCCTTTTCTGTGAAATTCCTTTCCGAGTTCTCCCAGTGCCCTAGAGAGCGTCATCTTGAGAATGTACTCCGCGTGGTACACTATGCACTCCCCTTGTGGTCGAGCCCCGGATACATGGTGGTTTGTATCAACACCGATTGATCGAGTATTTATTGACCCTTTGTCATACATATGTAGTTTGCATGTGGCTGAGAATCGGACGCCCGGTTACACGTTCTGACGTCT
This sequence comes from Penium margaritaceum, assembly GCA_023375785.1. Classification (NCBI taxonomy): domain Eukaryota; kingdom Viridiplantae; phylum Streptophyta; class Zygnematophyceae; order Desmidiales; family Peniaceae; genus Penium; species Penium margaritaceum. The sequence goes on along the minus strand of SZWC01006048.1, from coordinate 88,091 downwards.
CGGGAGGCCTAACTTGCCTAACTTTACTAGCTGGTGATGCCTGTATGTCACTTAGAGTCTAATTGTGTTTTAGTATGTTGCAAATTTTACTGTCGGTGGGGACCCGGGCACATGATTGTTTGTTCTGGTGCCTCAGAAGACCTCCATTGTGTGGTTTCATGCTATGTGACATGTGTATTCTCCGTTCGTGCCTTTTGATGCGACGGAGATGACGAGGCCTGGTGGGTTAGCCCCGACTCCCCTGTACATAAGCTCTCAGCAGAGCTCATTGTACTTTCTCCCTTGTTGATTAATCTGTCTGTTCTCGACTTGGCCATGTTTTGGTGCTGCCATTCTCTCCCAGTGCCACCGAGTGGCCGGTTCCCTACACCAAGTTTGCAGTTCCTTAGGCTGATTATGATGCTAACATTCTACATTAGCACTTAGCCATGTTTTAGATTATGATTGTACTTTCACAATGGTTAGAACTGTAGTTGCCCTTGTGTATGGTAGGAAGAAGTATGTAGAGGGTAGGAGAGAGTCGGAAGATTCCCAGGGGACACACATGCCATGGATGTGGAAATTGGGGGGAAACAAAGAAGAGAAATGTTGGGAGAAAGGGGGAGGAGAGATGGACGAGCGTCCAAGGACTGGTAAGCGCACACGTCGCTTCAAGCATCAAGCCGAGCGAGACCACACCACCACCGGGGGATCGAGCCCGACTTCTCGGTATTTACCCGAGGGCAGCTACTCACCAGTGTACGGCCAACGGCCGACACGGTGACCCCCTAAGGATTAGCACCCGGGAAATATTACAGCTCCCCCAAAAACCCACAAGAAAATTGCTAATATTGTTTTGGGGCATGTAGGTCCATGCTAGACACAACACACGAGACCTGGTGGTGAGGGAGAGACCGTGCCACCCGGGCCACTCGGGTTAGCCCCAGGTTAGCCACCACCGAGTGGCGGCTAACCCACCACACGGGTTTGTGAGGTATCGGAAACTTGTCGCCGAGTGGCCGGGTCTCTACCTTTGAGTAAATGTACAAAACACAAAGAATAGACAATATGGTGAGCGATTAGACATAACAAGGTTTTTACAGTACTCACATCTGCGACACAGGACCTCTCACCAGCACGAGCCACCATGTGCCCAGGTCTCAACCTACCGAGAAAATTGTATCAACCATTCATGGATAGACATTGCCGAGACGCACCACACAAGTAACAGCTGGAAACTGTTCTAAAGTGCAGGTTGAGCCAGTTGCGTTGTTGATGCAATGTGTGGACTTCTATGCTTGTTGCATAGTCTCCTGCCCCCTCAGTCTGCCGCTTTAGAGTCTAAGTCTGAGTGCTGTGGGTTTGTTACTCAGAGATGCACACGCCAGTGTTAGCGCCAGAAAGCAGCTGAGAACTGGAAATAATTGATTAAGAAACAAGAATGAGAAACAATGGGAGAACCCTCCAAACTCTAGCTCCCACTCAGCTTTGTAGATCTTGTTACTCAGTTTCTAAGCCAATCAGAAAATAGACCTATTTTCTGGCAGGCAGGGTTTTCTCGGTGAGCCCTGCCAGACGGCCGACAGCCCCAAACCCGGGCATTGTCCATTTTGCCCGAAAATTGGACCACACCAAAATATGCACACTGCAAACGCAGTCGTTTGGTCAGAATCACCTAGAAAAATAGCAGCGATGAGTAATGGCCATCCAAACCCAGGCAGCATTTACGCTAATCCCTGGTACCAAGAGTACTAAAAAATCATGAAACTTGGACCCTAGGCATAGCACAGTGATGTAAATGCAACAGTGCAGTCAGGCATGGTGCTAGACGCATGCAGACAACATATGCAGCGACAGTAACTGCCAGCAACACGACTGCCAAGGAGGTCTAGCGATGGAGCTGAGCACGTTGGAGGGAGGAGGCTCTAGCAAACTCCGTATAGGCCTCAGCGTGCGTTGGCTCCACCGGACGCCACTCTAGCAGCGCCGCGTCTTGCCGTCAGTCATCTGCACGCTGATGTACACAAGCTGGGAGGACACAACAAAGTACAAATGAGAGATGCGTAAAAAACCAACACTCCCCCATGACTCACAGGCGTAGTGCACATGGACGAGCAGAGAGCACAGAGACAAAGCGGAGAGGGAGAGAGAGAACCTCAGAGACGCATACCAACTACACTCACAGCCTTCTTGAACAAGTCACGCTTCAGTGCCTTTGTCAAAAAGTCAGCCAACTACCGTGTTGTTTCAACCCACACAATGCTCATGATGCTATCATGCAACAATGAATGCACATAGTGATACTCGACATTGATGTACTTTGTGCGAGTGTGATGCATGCCGTCATTGTCAGCAATGGCCATGGCACTTTCATTGTCACACTGCAACATGATGGATGGGACTAACTGACGTAACTCGGACAACAACTGGCACAACCACACACTCTTACAAGCACCAGAACCAAGGGCCACATACTCAGCCTGAGCAGTGCTATGCGTAATGCAGCCTTGCTTGCCGCTATGCCAGGAAACAACCATTTAGTTGGCCCAGTTACTGTCGGTGTATCAAGTCGCCACAACGGATGATTGTCGATGGAGCATGAGGCCTCACCGTGGGATACAGATGACATAGCGTAGTACTCGGATCACTACCTCAAAGTGGAGGTGACGCGGATCCTGAGAGAATTGTGCCAGGAGGTTAACGGTGAATGCAATGTCTGGATACGTCGTCATTGCCAGGAACATCGCTGACCCGATGACGTGCAAACATGTGATCACGTCCACTGGCTCCCCCACCGGTTGGATCAGAGCTCTTGAGTATCGTCTAACCATCGGGCGACATGGGTGAGGATGCTCTCGGCACAAGGGGCAGGTCCTCAGCGAAGTGCCCACATAAAGTCTGGACGTACGCAGCTTGATGGATATGCAGGATGTCCACAAAGCGATCATGCTCAAGCTCCATGCCCAGAAAGACTCGTATTGGCCCGAGGTCCTACATCTGGTAGGCAGCATGCAGCAGGTCCTTGACCCGCTAGATGGCAACTGCATCCGGTGATGCGATGAGCAGGTCATCAAAATAGACCAGGACAACGACGAGAGTCTGACCTCACAGACTGATGAATGGCATGAGGTTGGCAGAGCTGCAAAGGAGGCCACCGTTAAGAAGCATACGACTGATCTCCTAGTTCCAACAGCGCAGTGACTGCCATAGAGGGCCTTCCGTAGCTTCTAGACCTTATCAGAGCCATCTTCAAAGCCTAGAGGCTACACCATGTAGAGCTCCTCGCCCTCCAGTGAGCCATGGAGAAAGGCGTTGCTCACATCCATCTCATACAGTTCCCACCAGTGCTGGGCAACCAGGCTGAAAAACACTCGGCTCGTGGAGAACCGACCGACCGGGGCAAAGATCTGGTCATCGTTGATCCCAGAGACCTGAGCAGAACCCTTGGCTGTGATACAGACCTTGTACTTGTCCAGGGACCCGTCTGGCTTCCAGTTTCGCCGAAGAACCCACTTGGCGCAAATGGCCTTATGGCCCAGGGGGAGGTCGACGAGCTCATAGACATGATGTTGCTGAATGGCGGCAAGCTTGTCGGTACATGCAACCTCCCAGTGAGCGGCCTCGGGAGACGCCCGAGCCTCACGCAGGGTGGGTGGGTCCTCTGGTCACTCCGTGGGATGGAAAGTAAGGGCGTGCGCGTCTTGTACCCTGGTGGCATCCGCGTAAGCATGGCCACAACGGCATACCGGTGCTCCTTATGGAGCAAGGCACAGTCCAAAGCTGACCCTGGATGTAGGTCAGTGATGACTGACAGTGTGGCCAAGCCAAGTGCCTTGGTGCCTGGGTCACTTCTCATGACTGTGGAAGTGGGACAGACATGAGGTAAGGAGCCTCGTGAAATGACAGGGGGTCGTGTCGCGAGAGGACCTGAGGAGGCGGCCTCAGTGCTCACTGTCGAGATGGGTCTAAGGTTCCTGCCTGGACCACGTGTGTAGCGTGCCGATACGGACGGGATACCCGGCCCTGAGGGACTCACAGACACGGACAGGGCAGCCGACCCTGAGGGACTGGTGGACACGGACGGGGCAGCCGGCCCTGAGGGGCTGGCAGACACTGATGGGATGGCCGGACGTGATGGACTGGCGGACACAGATGGGACAGCCGGCCTATAAGGGCTGGCGGGCCCGGAAAGGGCAGCCGGCCCTGAGGGGCTGGCGAGCCCGGACGGGACAGCCAGCTCTGAGGGGCTTTCAGATACAGATGGGGCGGCGGGACATGAAGGGTTGGCGGACACGAACGGGGTAACCGGCCCTGAGGGGCTAGTGGGCCCGGACGGGGCAGCCGGCTCTGGGGAGCTCTCGAACACAGATGGGACAACTGGCCCTAAGGGGCTGGTGGGCCCGAACGGGTCAGTTGGCTCTGAGGGGCTGTCGGACATAGATGGTTTAGCCGGCCCTGAGGGGCTAGCGAGCACAGACGAAGCAGCCGGCGCAGATGGACCCGCGGGTATAGACGATGGGACGCCCGGACGCGACGGGAGGAACATCAACGCGCCGGAATGAACGAGGTCACGGGGAAACAGGTCCTCAAAGAAGAGGGCATCCCAGGACTCGACGATGCAGTGCCGGGTGGGGTCCCAAAAATTCCATGCCTTGGACTGACACGAGACGCAAAGGAAGGTGCAAGGACGGCCGCGAGGCTCAAGATTGCCAACCTGGTGTGGGGCAGGCAACCAAACGATGGCTACGCAGTCCCAGACGTGGGCCGGACGGAGGTTAGCTCGCTCTCCACACCAATGCTAGTATGGTGTGGACTAACGGGTAATGGGTCCGTGGGGAATCCGGTTCCAGACCCACGTCATGTAGGTCATGGCCTCGAAGAAGAACTTTTCAAAGACACCAGACTCGACCCGCATGGTGCAGATGGCGTCGGCCATGGTGTGGTTCCATTGCTGAGAGACGTCGTTCTGGGCTGGCGTGTAAGGCGCCGAAGTCTCATTATGGACACCACGGGAGGCGAGGAAGAGAGTGGTCTCTCCCAGAAATACACCCTCGTACTCAGAGCGGAAGCGGCGGAGGGGGAGACCAAAGTCACGCTTAGCATGGACAAACTAGTCCCGAATGGTGGGAGCGACATTGCTTTTCTGCCGAAGGCAGAAGATCCAACGATAGCAAGAGTAGTCATCCGTAAGTGTCAAGACATAACGACCGTGCTCGCCGACAGACTCTGTGGAAAGGGGACTCATGACATCATAGTGAATTAAGTCGAGCGGGACGGTCGCTCGAGAGGGAGAGAGGGGGTAGGTGGAATGGTGCATCTTCTACTGAGAATAATCAATGCACTCGGTGGGACACGTCAGAGGGAAGGAGGCTGGGTCAAGGCTCGTGACTGGCTGCGTGTGAAGCATGCTGTCAATAGCGGCAGAGTGTATGTGACAGAGGCGGGGATGCAGGAGATGTGTGTTCTGTGGAGACAGTGAGCTAGTGACGATTACGTGGCCAGTGTTCACTGACGAAGAGGGGATAGTGGTAGAAGTTGATAGGCGCTATACGTGCCACAAGTTGCCACGGGCGTTGGCATGCAAAACGAAACGGCCTGACAGACGCAACAACACACTCCCCACACCACGCAAGTACAGAACGTCCATGCTCATGCGATCAAGGGCGATGACAGACAGGAGGCTGAGCTCTGGGCCAGGGAAGAAAAGGATATCAGTCACAAAGACATCAATAGCAAGAACACGGAAACAAACGACACCGACACCACGAACGGGTAACACCTGACCAGAATCCATCTGAACCCCGGTGACATCGGTGATGGGACCAAGGACAGTGAAGGCCTCGTGTGAGGCCGTCATGTGATGTGTGGCCCCGGATTCGATGATCCAGGTCTCTCACGGATCCTTGACCGGTGTGGCCAGGTCACTGACAGTCACATGGAAATGGGTGAGCGACGCCGGCGCATTGGACGGAGGTGCGAACGGGGACTGCCAGTCATCCAGCCACGCAACATCATCATGAAGAGGAGCGGGTGGGAAAGGCACGGCAGAGGATGGTGTGGACAAAGATACAAGACACGAGCGCAGTACAGACTCTTTCATGCATGGTAGGGAGGAACTAACGACTACACAACTCGCACTCCCCTGGGGAGGAGGGCGAGGAGGCCGAGTTGAAGTGCGATGAACTGCTCTAGCTGACGCTCGCGGGTGGAGGATCCGATGGAGTAGACCGATAACAGGGTAATAGCGCCGGAGTCCAAAGAGGAGGAAGGCACCGGTGATGGAGGAGCGGGCGTGGACGGGTGTGGAAGATACTACGGTGGAGCCGTTGCGAGCAGCGTAGATGTAGCAGAAGCAGTGATAGTTACGACAATGGTGGCAAGGCGACGCTCGCGTTGGCGATGCATGGTGATGACGCGAGCCTCGTTAGTCGGGAGCGGACACGTGTACCACCCGTGTCCTGACTGGCTACAGTTGTGACAAACGAGGCTCGCGCTACCGGATCCGCTAGACTTCCGGAAGCAAACAGTCACCAAGGTAGTAACTTCTAGAAGGGAGCCCGGTGGAAGGAATTTTCTGCCTGGACCATCTTAAAAACCAAAAAACTGCTAGACTTTTGTTGAGGGCCCTTGCCCTTCTTGTCCTTGGGCTTTTTCTTGCTAGACAAGGTGGCGCCGGAAGACGTTGCTGCTTCTGCTGGGGTGGCAACAGCCACGGAGGCGACGGAAAGAGAGGTGAGGGACTCTGTGCGATGGATGTGTGACTCCTGACGAGCCTCTTCAATGCGGAGGAAGAGATCGTATGCCCAGGGCATGAGGGTACCCTGGACAGCCATGCGGTGAGGACGTCCGGGACGTTGTGGACAAAGTCGTCGGAGAAGGGGTTGGTGGCGCCACGCTTGATGTTCAGGAGCGCGGAGAGAGGGAGTGGCGTGGCGTCTCCGAGGCGGCGCAAGATGTCCTCTACACGCTGCCAATAGGAGGTGAGCGTCTCGGTCTCCCCATGTGGAAGGAGTTAAACTCCCTGATCAGGTGGCTGGTCTCGTCGTCACTGGACAGGCGATGAGGGCGCGTGAGTACGTGCCACGCCGCTCGCGTGTCAGGGAGAGCGCCAGTGGTGAGGTTGCCGAGGGCGAGACGTATAGCTGGAGGGACCACAGGGAGTTTAACGTGTCTCGCCCTCGAGGGCTTGAGGACGAGACGTATAGCTGGAGGGGCCAAATGGACGAGGGCACGCACGGCATGACCAGCGTCGAATACCTGGTCGGCCTGGGTGGAGTCGAAGGGCAGGAAAAAGTAGTGCCACAAGCCCTGCTATGTCGCCCTGTGCCCAGATCCGGAAACTGAGCTCCCAGCTCCGGAACTTGTCGCCAACCTGAAACGGCAATGGTGGGGTTTCGAAGTCCTTTGGCCTGTGGCCGGAACCCAGAGTGGGGCCTAGGACTGATGTCACCGTCTATTGTTGGCGCTTGGTGTGTTGTTACGCCAGGTACTGCGTGGCATAAGATACCGCAGGGCTCGCGTACCGGGGTGGAACAAAAGGTGCTTGCTGACATTACTGTTGTTGTTGTGGAAACTGTTACTACTGATGTTCCGGTTGCTGCTGATGCTACTATTGCGGCTACTATTGTGGCAACGATGTCGGTACCTGTAGTGGCGCTACCTACTGTTTCAGCGTTGCGAGCTACTGGCACAAAGCGACGAGCGGATCTGTCGAGCCACCATGAACTACTATAGATCCTATAGGATGTTGGTGCTGCTGTTGCTACTACTTCTGCTGTTGTTGTTGCTATGGCTACTACTACTGCTTCTACTGCTGCTATTACTGTTACTGCTGCTGCTGTTGTTGTTGCTACTGCTACTGTTGTCGCGGTTGCTACTGCTACTGCTGCTGCTGCTGCCGCTCCTATTGTTGTTGTAGTGTCTACAGTTGCTGCTACTGCTACAACTGTTGTAGTTGTTGCACAAAGGAGGGGTCCTCCAACAGAGAAGGATCCCTATTCGTTCTCTGCAATGGTGTCCTTTGTTTCCCCTCCTTGTTCCCCTTTTTTGTGTGTTAGTGATGTCAGTAGTGATGTCAACAGTGACGTCAGCCTAGGATGGCTGACGTTAACAGCTGCTACTATGTTATTTGCAGAGTTGCTGCTATAGATTTTTTTGTTGTTGCTGACATCAGTAGTGACATCAGTAGTGATGTCTGCTGAGGATGGCTGATGTCAACAGCTGTTGTCGTCCGAGCTGCTACTGTGTCAGCTACGGGGTAGCTGCTACTGTTGCTGTTGCTGCTCCTGTTGTTGCTGTTGTTGATGTTGTCGCTAGTTTTCTACTACTTTTGTTGCTGCTACTGTTCTTACTACGGCTGTTGTTGTAGCAGGAGCTGCTGCTACCACTGTAGTTATTGCTACTACTGAAGCTCCTACTACAACAACTGCTGTTGCTTTTGCAGCAGCAACAGCTACTGCTTCTGCTACTACCATTGAGCTACTGGGTGCCACTACGGTTGTTGTGGTTACTATGTTTCTCCCTTTTTTTCTCTTTTTCTTCTTCGTTCGTCATTGCAAGCTACGAGCTCGCTGCTCACTAAGAGCCGCGAGCCGTGAGCAGCGAGCTCGTTGCTCGCTGCTCTGTGCACGCTACGAGTTGCGAGCAACGAGCTTGCTACTCATAGCTCACTGCTCATAGCGAGCAGCGGGCTATGAGAAGTTGTTGCTGCTATTGCTGTTGGTCGTTGTTGCTACTAGCTGCTACTGGCTGTTGCTAGCTGCTGTTGCCGTTGTAGCAGGCTACTGCTGCTACTCGCTTTTATTGCACACTGCTGCTATTGCAAGCTGTTGCTGCTGGTTGCTGCTGTTGCTTGCAGCTACGGGCTGTTGCTGTTGCGAGCTTCCGCGACCTACTGCTGTTGCCGGCTGCTCCTACTGCGCACAACTGCTACTGGCTGCTAGTGCCACTGCTTGCCTTTGTTGCAAGCTGCTACTACTGCTGCTTGCTACTGCTGCCAGTCACTCCACCTAGGTGATGTCACCACGTGCGACATCGCCAGCAGGTGCCTAAAGCGGCCTACCGCTCACCTCCTTCCGTCACACGTGGGGGTCAGTGATGCCAGAAAAATCCGGCAGCATTTCCCTTGGCCAAGTGGCTGTGGGAAAAAATCTGACGCCGCCACCAGGCGGGTCAATGCTGCCATGAAAAATCCGGTGGCATTTCCCCTGCACTGGTGGGTATGGGGGTCCGTCGGCGTAGTCAGGAACCTGTACGCCAGTTGTCTACTATTGCTGCTGTGCTCTGGCTCTATTACTAAGCTAGAAACTATTCTAAAGTGCAGGTTGAGGTAGTTGCATTGTTGATGCAACGTGCAGGCTTCCATGCTCGTTGCTTAGTCAGCTGCTCCCTCAGTCTGCCGCTCTGGAGTCTAAGTCTGAGTGTTGTGGGTTTGTTACTCAGAGATGCACGCGTTAGTGTTCGCACCAAAAAGCAGCTGAGAAGTGGAAATGACTGATTAAGAAACAAGAATGAGAAACAAAGGGAGACCCCTCCAAATTCTAGCTCCCCCCAGCTTTGTAGAGCTTGTTACTCAGTTTCTAAGCCAATCAGAAAATAGACATATTTTCTGGCAAGCAGGGTTTTCTTAGTGAGCCCTGCCACACGGCCGACAGGCCAAAACCCGGGCGTCGTCCGTTTTGCCTTAAAACTAGACCACACCAAAATAGGCACGCTGCGAACATAGTCGTTTGGTCAGAATCAGCTAGAAAAATAGCAGTGAGTTATGGCTGCCCAAACCAATGAAGCGTCCACGCTAATCCCCAGTACCAATTGAGCCCGAAAATCATGAAACTTGGACCCTAGGCATAGCACGGTGCTGCGAATGCAATAGTGCAATGAGACATGGCGCTAGACGCGTGCAGACAACATATGTAGCGACAGTGACTGCCGGCGGCACGACTGCCGAGGAGGTCTCCCGATAAAACTGAGCACGTTGGAGGGAGGAGGCTCCAACAAACAGCGTGTAGGCCTCATCGTACGTCGGCTCCACCGGAGGACACTCCAGCAGCACCGCGTCTCGCCGTCAGTCATCTGCACGCCGATGTACACAAGCCAGGAGGACACAACATAGTACAAGTGAGAGATGCGGAAAAAACCAATAGCAACAATGCAGGTACTAGAGTATTATGAGAGTAACTTATGAAGTGCTCATTGCATACAGTATTATCGCAAAGTGTTTTTGCAAAGGCTTTTTTTTTGGGATAGTTCAAAGTACCGCACGATCCCTTGTTTTCGTTTTGAGAAATCCTAATTAAGTGACCCTCAAATTTGCCCAGATTCTACCTCGTATGTTTTTAGGTGGTTCTCCAAGAAGGGTTCTTACTGTTGGTTTTTTGCGCATCTCTTATTGTGCTCTGTTGTGTCCTCCCGGCTTGTGTACATCGGCGTGCAGATGACTGATGGCGAGACTGGACGTTGTTGGAGTGTCGTCCGGTGGAGCCGACGCACGCTGAGGCGTACTCGCAGTTCGCTGGAGCTTCCTCCCTCCGGCGATGTGCTCAGCTCCATCGGCAGGCCTCCTCGGCGGTCGGGCCGCCGGCGGTCACTGCCACTACAGATGCTGTCTGCATGCACCCGGCATTATTTCTGACTGTGCCATTGCGTCTGCAGCATCGTCCTCAGCCTAGGGCCCATGTCTCTTGCTGCGTGTCACTGTTTGATATCATGGACCGTCGTAGGCACTGCCTGGGTTCGGGCATTCATAACTCTTTGCTGCTATTTTTCTCGCTGATTCTGATCGCACGACTGCGTTCATAGCGTCAGTATTATGGTATGGTCCAGTTTTCAGGTAAAACGGACAATGCCCGGGTTTTGGGCTGTCGGGCGTCTGGCAGGGCTCACCAAGAAAACCCTGCTGCCAGAAAATAGATCTAGGACTATTTTCTAATTGACTGGTTCGCTGAGGAACAAGTTCTACACTAGTGGGAGGGGAGCTAGAACTTGGAGGGGTCTCCCATTGTTGTTCATTCTTTACTCCTAATCAGTTACTTCCAGTTTTCAACTGCTTTCTTACGCTAACACCGGCGCGCGCGTTTCTGAGTAACAAATCCAGAGCACTCAGACTTAGACTCTAGAGTAGCAGACTGAGGGGGCAGCTGACTAAGCAACTTGCGTGGAAGCCCGCACGCTGCATCAACACCGCCACTGTCCCAACTTGCACTCTAGTATAGTTTCCATTTTGGTATCAGAGCCAGAGCGTAGCAGCAACAGAAGACGACTGGCGTATAGGTGCCTGACTACGCCGGCGGACTCCCCATACATGCCAGTGCAGAGGAAATGCTGCCGGATTTTTTCCAACAGCATTGGCCTACCTGGTGGCGGCATCAAACATTTTCCCACAGCCACTGGGCCGGGGGAAATGCTGCCGGATTACTTTTCCGGCAGCACTGACCCCCACACTAGGCGCGAGGAGGTGAGCGGCAGGCCACGTCAGGTGCTTGCTGGCGACGACGCACGTGGCGACGTCATCCAGGTGGAGTGGCTGGCAGCAGTAGCCCGTAGCAGCAGCAGCAGCAGCTTGCAGCAGTAGCAAATAATGGCAGCAGCAGTGGTGCGCAATAGTAGCCATTAACAGCAGCAGCTCGTAGCAGCTCGTAGCAGCAGCAGCCCGTAGTAGTAGCGGCAACAGCCAGCAGTAATAGGAGCGAACAACAGCAGCAGCAGCGATCAGCAGTAGTAGCAAGCAACAATAGCAGCAGCAGCAAGCCGCAGCACCAGCGAGCAGCAGTAGCAAGTAGCAGCAGCAGCAGCAGCTACTGTAGCTGTCTGCAGCCCACTGCTCGTAGCGAGCAGCGAGCTGCTGACAACGAGCTCGCTTCTCGCAACGAGCAGCGAGCAGGCAGTAGCGAGCAGCAAGCTCGCTGCTCGCGGCTCGCTGCTCGCAGCGAGTAGTGAGCTCGCTGAGACAAGCAAAAAAGAGAAAAAAATGAAGAGAAAAAAAATCCCCCACCCCGCCAATAGCAGCTTAGTAGTAGCACCAGCACCAGCAATAGCAGCAGCAACAGCAGTTGTAGCAGTAGCAGTAGTAGCACCAGCAACAGCTGCAGTACCAGCAGGAGCAGCAGCAGCAACAGCAGCTGCAACGTTGCTGCTGCAGCAACAGCAGCAGTAGTAGTAGCAATAGCATCTGTAGCAAATGCAACCACCGCAGCTGCACCAATAACCGTAGCAGCAGCAGCTGTAGCAGCTGCTGCAACAGCAGATCAGCAACAGCAGCAACGGCAGCAACAACAATACCAGCAGCGGCAGCAGTGGCTGTAGTCGCATAGCAGCGGCTCCAGTAATGACCGCTGCTCACGTCAGCAGCCTTCAGCTGACGTCACTACTGACATCACTGCTGACATCATCAACACTAAAAAAAAGGGGGAGTAGTGGGAAGAAACTCCATAACAGCAGCAGCAACATTAACTAACGCAAGTAGCAGCTGCTGATGTGAACCATTCTAGGTTGACGTCATTTCTGACATCAGCAGTAAACAAAACACAAAAACACAATAAAACACAGAAAAGGGGGCACCAACACCCATGGCTAACAACCCCACTAGGGAGGGGTCCTCCTCCGTTGGAGGGACCCCCAGGGGGTACCCCTCCCCTTCTCTTGCAGCAGCTGCAGCAACAGCAGCAGCAGTAGTAGTAACAACAGCAGCAGTAGCAGTAGCGGCAGCAGCAACAGCATTCCACAAGCTCCGTCGCCAATGCCTCCGACCCCCTAGCCGCCATCTAGCAATAGCTTGCCACTCTGACGCAGCAGCTTGCAGCAATGCGGCCGTCCGCCTCCTAGACTCACACCAGTGGTCCACCGCCTTTCATCCCTCCTGGGCATGCAAGTCGCTCCGTGATTGCGGCTACGGATTACCTTGCGCAGCTGCAGACTCAGCGCCAGCGGCAAACTGTGACCTCAGTCCTTGGCCCCACTCTGGGCGCCAGCCGCAGGCCCAAGGACTTTGAGACACCGCCCCCACCGCTCCAGGCCGGCGAGCAGTTCCGGAGCTAGGAGCTCAGCTTCCGCATCTGGGCATAGGGTGAGGGCTTGTGGGCGTACTACACCCTTCCGTACGACTCCACCCAGGCCGACCAGTTGTATGATGCTGGTCGTGCCACACGCGCTCTCGTCCCCGTCGCTCCTCCGGTGTCCCACCTAGCCCTAGAGCCCTTCCTCGGTGAATTCACCTCTGGCGATACACCAGATCCCTCTACCGCATGGCATGTTCTGACCCGTCCCCATCGTCTATCCAGTGAGGCTCACACCAGCCGTCTGTTACGGGAGTTAAACTCATTGCACATGGGGGAGACCGAGATAGTCACTGCCTACTGGCAGTGGACTGAGGACATCCTCCGTCGCCTCAGCACCTCTGCTCCACCCCCTCTCGCTGTACTCCTCACCATCAAGCGCGGTGCCACCGATGCATTTGTGGACGTCTTCGTCCACTACTCCCAGGAGGTTCTCTCTACCATGGCAGCTCAAGGCACCCTCATGCCCTGGGCATACGAGCTCTTCCTTATGATTGAGGAAGCTTGTCTGGAGTCCCGCCTCCAGTGCACAGAGACCCTCGCCTCACCTACCATCGCCTCCGTGGCCGTTGCCTCCTCCGTAGCAGCAACTTCCACCAGCTCCTCGTTGCCAAGAAAGAAGAAGCATCGGAGCAGAAAGGGCAAGGGTCAGCAGCAGCAAAAGCAGCAGCAGCAGTCGACTGGTTCTAGTGGCACTGGCTCGGTCTGCGACAACTGTGGCCAACCAGAGAACGGGTGGTACACGTGCCCGCTACCGACAAACGAGGCTCCCGTCATCGCCACCATGCATTGCCAGTGGGAGCGCTGTCTCCCCTCCGCCGTCGTCACTGTCGCCACCTCTCACGCTTTGAACCCGTCCAACAGCTACACTCCTCCGACCACGATCCCGGTCCCGTAGATGCGAGCTTCTCAGCAGTGTCATCCGCAGTCGTCGGCGCCGCCGTTCCACTCACCGGGGCAGTCTTCCTTCTATCCAGGCTCCGGCGCCATCACCTTGTACTCCGTCTACACTCACTGGCCGTCTAGGCGTGAGCGACAGCTGGAGTAGTTTATTGCGCTCCAACTCGGCCTGCCTCACCCTCCCCCCAAGGGAAATGCGAGTTGCATTACCTCCTGCTCGACCCCCTCACCGTGCATGACTAAGACTGAGCTGTGGTCGTGTCCTGCCTCCTCGTCTATCTGGCCTTCCCCCGTTGTCTCCCCTATCCCCCTCCGTGAGGACGTCATATGGCTTGATAGTTGGTAGTCTCGGTTCGTGCCCCTTTCCCCCGTGTCCGCGTCTCTTGCTTGCTACCATGTGACTGTTAGAAATCTGGCGACTCCAGTCCAGGACCAGGCTGAGACCTGGATCATCGACTCCGGGGCCATGCAACACATGACAGCCTCTCGTGAGGCCTTCAGTATGCTTGGTCCTGTTGGCGATGTCTTCGGTGTCCGGACGGACTCCGGCCACGTGTTACCTGTCCGCGGCGTTGGTGTCATTCGTTTCCGTGGTCCTGCCAGAGATGTCTTTCTGACCGATGTCCTTTTCGTCCCCGGTCTTGAGCTCAGTCTCCTATCTGTTACTGCCCTTGACCGCATGAGCATGGATGTTGTGCACGCGCGTGGTGTTGGCACTATATCGTTGCGTCCGTCCGGTCTTGTCGTTCTCCACGCCACCGCTAGTGGCAACCTGTGGCACGTGCCTCGTCTCTCTTCCTCTCCTTCTGTCACCTCCCCGTCGGCCACCACAGGCCATGTGCTTGTCACCAGCATGCCTTCTCCACAGCACACCTGTCTCTTGCACCACCGCCTTTGCCACGTCCACTCTGCGGTCGTCGACAGCATGCTCCGCACCCAGCCGGCCAAGGGCCTTGACCCTGAGAATTTCCCTTGCCGTGCTCCATAGAGTGCGCTCAGGGTAAAATGCACCGGTCCACATACCCTTTGTCCTCCTCCCGTACGTCCGCCCCTCTCGACCTGGTCCATTCCAGCATCATGGGTCCTCTCCCCACCGAGTCCATCGGAAAGCATGACCACTATGTCCTCACCCTTCCTGATGACTACTCTCGGTACGGCTAGGTCTTCTGCCTTCAACAGAAGAGCGATCCACTCGTGCCATTTAGGATTGGCTTGTCCTTGCAGAGTGCGAGTGCGGTCGACCTCTTCGCTGTTTTCGCTCCGATCGCGGTGGTGAGTACATGGGCAAGACCACAAAGTTTCTTGCCTCCCACAGTATCCACCACAAGACGTCCGCGCCCTACATGCCCGCCCAAAACGACATCTTTGAGCGGTGGAACCGTACCATGGCCGATGCCGTCCAACATGCAGGTTGAGTCTAGTCTCTCGGATGGCTTCTACTTTGAAGCCATGGCGTACATGACATGGGTTTGGAACCGGATTCCTCACAGATTCCTTCCCCGCCAGTCCACGCCGTACTAGCAATGGTGCGGTCAGCGAGCCGATCTCCGCCCTGCTCGCGTCTAGGATTGCGTGGCCATTGTGTGGCTGCCCGCCCCGCAGCAGGGCGGCAAGCTCGTCCCCCGCGCGCGTCCTTGCACCTTTCTCGGTGTCTCTCGTCAGTCCAAGGCCTTGCACTTCTCAGATCCCTCCCGACACTTCATCGTCGAGTCCCACGATGTCCTCTTCTTTGAGGAGCTATTTCTGTGCGATCTCGTTCGCCCTCACTCGTCGGTATCCCTCCCGTTGTACGGGGGAGTGATGAGTCCGTCCTTTGTCCTGTCGCTTCCTGGTGGCACATCACTTAGTCCCTCCGAGCCAGCAACCCCTGTCGCGTCCGCTGGCCCCTTTGAGCCAGCAGCCTCAGTCGCGCCCGCTGGCTCCTCCGGGCCAGCCGCCCCAGTCGCATCCACTGGTCCCTCCTAGCCAGCAGTCCCAGTCGCGCCCGCTGGCTCCTCCGGGCCAGCCGCCCCAATCGCATCCACAAGTCCCTTTGGGCCGGCAGCCCAAGACGCGCCCGCTGGTCCCTCCGGGCCGATAGCCCAAGACGCTCCCTTAAGTCCCTCTGGGCCGGTAATCCTAGACGTGTCCACTGGCCCTTCCGGGCCGGCGGTCCCAGTCGTGTCCATTGGTCCCACCGGGCCAGCCGCCCCAGTCACATCCACTGGTCCCTCCGGGCCAGCCGCCCCAGTCGTGCCCGCTGGCCCCTCCGGGCCGGCGACCCCGGTCACGTTTGCTGGCCCCTCCGGGCCAGCCGTCCCAGTTACGCCCGCTGGCCCCTCCGGGCTAGCAGCCCCAGTCACGTCCACTGGTCCCTTCGGCCTAGCAGCCCCGTCCGCCTCTACTAGCCAGTCAGACTCGGCGCCTTCTCCTGCCTGACAGCGCTACATGCGTGGTCCAGGCGGTAGCCTCCGACCTAGGCCGTCAGTGAGCGCGCAGACCGTAGCACCTCGCCCTGTGGCGTCTCGGCCCCTTGTTGCTCCACGTGTCTCTTCCACTCCTACGGTCGTGAGTAGGGACCCTGGCACCAAGGCTCTCGGCGTGACCGCTTCAGCTCTCATTGCAGACCTTCACCCTGACTCTACACTGGGCTACGTCATGCTTCATCACGAGCATCGGTATGCTGTCATGATTGCACTCGCACGCATCCCACCTAGAGCTCGAGATTCTCACGCTCTCTCAGTCCGCTCCATAGCACGCCCGGAGGACCCAGCCACCCTGCGCGAGGCTCGAGCCTCTCCTGAGGCCGCACACTGGGATGCGACCTGCGCCCGCTGGCCCTTCCGGGCCGGTGGTCCTAGTCGTGACCAGTGGTCCCACCGGGCCAGCCGCCCCAGTCACATCCACTGGTCCCTCTGGGCCAGCCGCTCCAGTCGTGCCCGCTGGCCCCTCCAGGCTGGCGGCCCCGGTCGCGTCCGTTGGCCCCTCCGGGCCAGCTGTCCCAGTTGAGCCCGCTGGTCCCTCCGGGCTGGTGGCCCCAATCGCGTCCGCTGGCCCCTCAGGGCCAGCAGCCCCAGTCACGTCCACTGGTCCCTTCGGCCCAGCAGCCCCGTCCGCCTCCATTGGCCCATCTGACTTGGCGCCATCTCTTGCCCGACCGCGCTACACGCGTGGCCCAGGCAGCAACCTCTGACCTAGGCCATTAGTGAGCGGGCAGACCGCATCACCTCGCTCTGTGGCGTCTCGGCCCCTTGTCGTTCCACATGTGTCTCTTCCACTCCTACGGTCGTCAGTTGGGACCTTGGCACCAAGGCTCTCGGCCAGACCACTTCGGCTCTCATTGTAGACCTCCACCCTAGCTCTGCACTGTGCTACATCATGCTGCATCACGAGCATCGGCATTCTGTCATGGTTGCACTCGTACGCATCCCACCTAGAGCTCGAGATGCTCATGCTCTCTCAGTCCGCTCCATAGCACGCCCGGAGGACCCAACCACCCTACGTGAGGCTCGAGCCTTTCTTGAGGCCACAAGCTAGGATTTTGACTGCACTGAAGAGCTCACTACTGTCCGGCAGCACCACGTGTATGACCTCATCGACCTCCCTCCAGGACAGAAAGCCATCAGTGCCAAGTGGGTATTTCGGCGGAAATGGAAGCCCAACGGGTCCTTGGACAAGTGCAAGGCCTGCCTCACAGACAAGGGGTTTGCTCAGGTCCTTGGGGTCGATTACGACCAGATCTTTGTCCCAGTTGGCCGATTCTCCACAAGCCGAGCGCTCTTCAATCTGGTTGCCCAGTATGGATGGGAGCTGTATTAGATGGACATGAGCAACGCCTTCCTCCATGGTTTGCTGGAGGGTGAGGAGCTTTACATGGTGCAACCTTCAGGCTTCGACGACGGCACTGGGAGAGTCTGCCGGCTACGGAAGTCTCTCTACGGCCTGAAGCAGTCGCCTCGGTGCTGGAACCAAGAGATCAGCAGCACGTCCCTTCACGACGGCCTTCAGCATAGTACCGCTCACCCCGCACTGTTCGTCAGCCTGTGAGGCCAGACCCTCGCCGTTGTCCTCGTCTACGTCGACGATCTCCTCATTGCGTCGCCTGACATGGCTGCCGTCCAGCGTGTCAAGGACCTGCTACACACCGCCAACCAGATGAAAGACCTTGGGTCTGCCCGAGTCTTCCTTGGCATGGGACTTGAGCATGATCGCTCCCAGAGCATCATGCACGTCCACCAGGCTGCCTATGTGCAGACCCTGTCCACTCGCTTCGCCGAGGACCTATCCCTCGTGCCCAACACATCTTCACCCATGTCACCTGATGGCCAGGTAAAGCTGAAGAGTTCTGACCCAACCGTTGTGGGGGAGCCAGTTGACGTGACCACGTATCTGCGAGTCATTGGGTCACTGATGTTCCTGGCGATGACGACGCGCCCAGACATCGTGTTCGCCGTCAACCTCCTGGCTCAATTTTCTCAGAAGCCACATCACCTCCACTTCAAAGCCGCGATCCGAGTACTGTGCTATGTTGTGTTGACTCCTTGGTGAGGTCTCATGTTCCGCCGCCAGCCCTCTGTCGTCGCAGTGGGCTACACCAACAGTGACTGGGCCGGCAGTCCAAACGGTAAGAGTCGCACAGGCTTGATCTTTCTGATCGGTGGCACAGCTGTGTCCTGGCGTAGTTGCAAGCAGGGGTGCATTGCACGCAGCACTGCTGAGGCTGAGTACGTGGCCTTTGGCTTAGGCGCATGCGAGAGTGTGTGGTTGTGTCGTCTGTTGTCCGAGTTGCGTCAGTCCGTCGCATCCATCACGTTGCACTGTGACAATGAGAGCGCCATGGCCATCGCCGACAATGACGTCGTGCATCACACACACACAAAGCACATCAACGTTGAGTACCACTATGTGTGTTCGTTGTTGCATGAGGGCAGTGTCAGCATTATGTGGGTTGAGACAGCACGAGAACTGGATAACTTCTTGACTAAGGCACTGAAACGTGGCTCGTTCAAGAAGGCTTTGAGTTCGGTTGGCGTGCCTCCGTGAGTGGCTCTCAATCTCCCTGCGTGCGTCTCTTCCTGCCCTGGGGGAATCTGGTGCTTGACTCTGTTTCTGCCCTCACATGTGCACTACGTCTGTGAGTCATGGAAGAGTGTTGTTTTTTGCGCATCTCTCATTGTGCTCCGTTGTGTCCTCCTGGCTTGTGTACATCGGCATGCAGATGACTGACGGTGAGACTCGACGCTGCTAGAGTGTCATCCGATGGAGCCAACGCACGCTGAGACCTACTCACAATTCGCTGGAGCTTCCTCCCTCCGGCGATGTGCTCAGCTCCATCGGTTGGCCTCCTCGGCGGTCGGGCCGCCGGCGGTCACTACCACCGCAGATGCTGTCTACATGCATCCGGCGCTAGTTCTGACTGTGCCATTGCGTCTGTAGCATCGTCCTCTATCTAGGGCCCATGTCTCTTGCTACGTGTCACTGTTTAACATCATGGACCGTTGTAGGCACTCCCGGGTTCGGACAGTCATAACTCTTTGATGCTATTTTTCTAGCTGATTCTGACTGCACGACTACGTTCGCAGCGTTGGTATTATGGTATGGTCCAGTTTTCAGGCAAAACGTACAACGCCCGGGTTTTGGGCTGTCAGGCGTCTGGCAGGGCTCACCGAGAAAACCCTGCCTGCCATAAAATAGATCTAGGACTATTTTCTGATTGGCTGGTTAGCTGAGTAACAAGTTCTACACTCGTGGGGGGGGAGCTACAACTTGGAGGGGTCTCCCATTGTTGCTCATTCTTCACTCCTAGTCAGTTACTTCCAGTTTTCAAGTGCTTTCTGACGCTCACACTGGCGCGCGTACGTTTCTGAGAAACAAATCCAGAGCACTCAAACTTAGACTCTAGAGCAGTAGACTGAGGGGGCAGCTGACTAAGAAACTTGTGTGGAAGTCCGCACACTGCATCAACACCGCCACTACCCCAACCTGCACTCTAGTATAGTTTCCATTTCTTACAGAATACCCTGCTCCTTGAATTCGCGCAAGGGGTCAGTTCAGGTCCACCGATAACCTTTGATCCTCAGTAGGCTGTCAACGTATGTCCGTATTGCTGTGTGTGTCGTACACAGCTTACGGTGACCCCTCCGCTCATGTCCATTCACATGCAGATCCCTGAGACTGGCGACGGTGGCAGAAGGCTGGCGGCCGGCGGCGACAGGCGCCCAGAAGACTTCCGTATTTTTTAGATTCATGCTGTGTCACAGCATGTAGTCCTTCAGCCTATGAGGACGTAGATCTCGTTGATGCGGCTGTTCTGGTTCAATCGGCTCGTCGTTCTGACGTGTCTGCAGGGAATTATGGCCAAAACTGTGTTTTTGCCACTGTTTTGTCCTGTTAGAAAATAGCGTCCTGGTGCGTCGCATGTGTGTGCACTAGGTCCGTGACGCTATTTAGGTTGCCCAGACCTCATTTGTCATTTCTCTCTGCACAATTTGTCATTTGTAGCTTCTGACACTTGTACTTGTGTCCCTAGCCCACCCCTTGCTGTTCTCACCTCCACTTGTATGTGCTCGTGAGTTAGCTGGTCGGCTTGTACTCCCACTCCAGTGACAGCAAAGCTAGGAAGCTGTCTCTTATGGTATCAGAGCAGCAAGCTAGTGCTCTCACAGCTGCGTAGCAGAGACGCAGCGACCGCAGTGGCAGTGAGCGACCGCAGCCGTTGCCTTGAGGAGCAGCAGCAGCAACGCCCCCTGTCTCGGCGAGAGGTCGCGGGGGGACCCACCACCGTTTCCACCGTTTTTTTATATCCGCGGTAGTTCCGCGGCCGTTCCGCGACAGCAGCATCTGTTCCGAGGAAACTCCACGGTGTTCCGCGGCGACAAGGCCTCCTTAGCAGACGCGGCAGCCCCGCGACCGCAACGGAACCCGCCGACGGTGCCGCGGATCTACCGCCATCGCACAACGTGTTCCGAAGCCGTCACTCCGTGGTGACGGTACTGCAGCAGCTCCGCGGTGTTCCACTGCTCCGCGGCGTTCTGCCGCAGCCATTCTACGACGGTCCTGGAACAACCACAGCGTGCCCCACGGTGCTGGGACGGCCGCGAGTCCGCGCCCATTCCGCGGCGATCCACCGGTCGCCAGCCGCGGCAGCCGTGCGGTGGTTGCGGAACGCACTGACGGGGTGCCCTGACAGCTCGAGGCACTCTGCCGCGTTCCGCACCAGCGCGACCGTGGTGGCGATGCGCGTCACCCCGCTGTGCTCCATGTCAACGCAACCGCGGTCAGCCCTTCCGGGGAACGCTCAGCCCGAGATAACCCGCGGTATTCCGCGGTGAACTTCCGCGGTGAAGAGTACCGCGGAGGGGGCCCGCGGAGACGTTCCGCGGAGGAGTTCCGCGGAGGCATTCCGCAGCAGCATTCCACGGCAGTAAAAAAAAAGGGGGGGAAAGCGAAGGAGGGAGCAACCGGTCGTCATGCCGAAGCAAACCCCCGCCAGCGCCACCACCGACGCAGCTGCCGAGGGCAGCTCCGTCAGCGGCCAACACCGGGCACCGCCATCATCACCACAGCGGCAGCTGCATCAGCAGCAGCAACAGCAGCAGCAGCATCTGCAGCAGCAGTAGCAGCAGCAGCAACAACAGCGACAGCAGCAGCCGTCACAACAGCAACAGCAGCAGCGGGCACCAAGCCCGACAACATTGGCGCGCCAAGTACGCGCGTTGGCTGACTTACAGGCAGAGAGTCGTAATGCTCTGACGAAGCAGGTCGCTGAGCTGCAGGATCTGATCAGATGCCTACTGCCTCAGCAGCAGCAAGCTCAGCAGCAGGAGCAGCACCCGTCAGCAGATCCAAGCAAGGAACACCTCGCTCCTGGTAGCAATGCAGATGAGGTTGCGGAGACCCTTGCCGACTCGGGCGAGGAGGGTGAGGAGGAGCTGTTGCGAGCCCACCTCATCCGCCTGGAGGCACGCCGTAGAGTGCGCGAGGCCAGTGCCGCCCTCCAGGGCATGAGCTCCAGCGCCGACGCCGGCCTCAGCTCGTCTCGCCACCCTCTAAGCTTTGAGGAGCTGGCTCTGCGGGCCCGCTTGGACAAGGGGGTTTCCTCCTCTATGCCCGGTCCCGCAATGGCTTCAGCCGTCGCCCTACCGACAATGAAGCCACTCAAGTGGTTTGAGTCAGACCCTCCCATCTTCCGGGCTAGGAACGACTAAAAGTCTTGGGAGCCGCGCTTTCGCATGTGGGCCATGAGCGAGGGAGTTCTCGCCTACTACCTCACCCCCTACCAGGCATCTGACCCCGCCCAGACGCAAATGGCTGTCCGCGCCACCTCCGGTCTGATGAAGGCCACCCCAGACTTCACCAAGGACTTCAGTCGGTTCCTTGGCGATCCGCTGACCGGCTCAGGAGCTAACCCTCGCGAGGCGTGGGCACTGGTTGTCACACTCTTTGAGGACGCCACCCTTGCCCTGACGTCCCAGCGCCTCGCCGACTTCAATTCCCTCTGCCAGACTACTCAGGAGTCTGCAGCTGACTACTGGCGTCGGGCGATCCAGCTGTACGAGGAGCTGGGAGACGATGTCCCTGCGCAGTACTCCAGACTCCAGATCATCCTCTACGGCATTCACCCCGACTACGCGTGCGTCTTCAGCAACTTCGACCAGACTCTACTTCGTGACATGGCGAGTGACGGGATCCTGCTACGTTGGGCCACCATTCACTTCCTGGAGGTCGTCGGCATGGACGCCGCAAACCGCGCTCGCCGCAGCACCGCTTCGGCTGCAGTTGTCGCTGCATCCCCTTCCCCGCTGTCCATAGCTACAGCAGCCCCAGCTCAGGGCAGGAAGGGCCGTAAATCGTCAGGTGGTGGCTCCATTGGCGGGACCGGTAGCGGCACCAGCACCAGCAGTGTCAGCCGCAACAGTAGCAGCAATAGCGGCGGCGGCAGCAGCAGCAGCAGCAGTGGCAGCAGCGGATCCAGAAGTACAATGGGCCACCGGCTTGTGTGCTTCAACTGCGGCACTGACCACCACTATCCCGACTGCACTCGTCTGACAGGCCGCCCGTTGGACTGGGCCAAAGTCACCCGTGGACTGCAGCAGGCGCACGAGGCGTGCATGCGCCAGACGTCCGGTGCGACCGCCCGCTCGGCCGCCACCACCGCAACCGTCCCAGAGGAGTTTGCCGCCACAGCAGGCTCCCCCGCAGATCCCCGCGACCAGGCGCTTGTAGAACGCGACAGGACGATCGCCGAGTTGCACCAGTTTCTCGCTCTGCGCTCATCTCAGGGAGGTGCGAGTGAGTTGACGGAGTCGAGGGGTCCTACTACCTGTGGATTGTCTGTGTCGTTGCGTGATGATGACTGTGGTGGTCCCCACGCCCAGCCGTGTACGCGTGACGGAACCGATGATGTGTCTTGGCTGTGCGGTGCTCATGTGCGTTCCGCTGGTCGCCTTGTCGTGTCCGCCTCTGAGCGTTCTGCCGCCGCGCCTTGTTCCGTCGCCGAGTGCCACGTTGCCCCTTGTATGCATGTCACCGACGCCACCTGGGTCGTTGACTCTGGCGCCACCCACCACATGACGTGTCGCCGTGACGCCTTCGTCATCCTCCATCCTGTTGGCACAGTACGCTCTGTTCACACTGCAGCTGGCCATGAGGTCCCTGTCCAGGGTGTTGGGGTTGTGCAATTCACAGGACCCGCTGGTCCCGTGTACATCTCCGACGTCCTCTTTGTCCCTGATCTGGAACTCAGTTTGCTGTCTGTCTGTGCTTGCACCAAGATGGGCCTGGGTGTCACGCACACCACTGCCGATGCTTGCATCTTTGTGCGTGACACCGAGGAGACCGTCCTCAGTGAGACGGTCGTTGATGATCTGTATCACATCTCTGGGTTCTGTGCGAGTGCACCCCCTTTGGCTCCGTCTCCCACTGCCCGTGTTTTCGTCGCTGGTGCTCTGTCCCCCGAGCATCACCGTCTCCTGCATCGACGCCTCTGTCATGTGCACCTGGGGGCAATCGACAGACTGATCCGTACTCAACCTGCCCTCGGTCTTGATGCGGCGTCCTTCGAGACGCCGCCCACGACCAACCGCCTGGCATGTGCTGAAGGCAAAATGCACCGGTCCACCTATCCAGCGTCTGTCTCCGGGGCCCGTCGGCCCTTGGAGCTTGTCCACTCGGACCTCATGGATCCACTCCCTGTTGAGTTTCAGGAGGACCGCGGTCGCTACGTCCTGACGCTAACTGATGACTTCACGCACATACGCTGGGTCTACAGTCTACGACAGAAGAGCGATGCCGCCGTTACCGTTTGCATCTGGCTGGTCATGGCCGAGCGCCAGTCTCCCCACCGCCTTCTGACCTTTCGCTCGGACCACGACGGCGAGTACCTCGGTGACATGGTCCCCTCCTTCACCGAGCTTGGCGTCTTCCACAACCTCTCTGCCCCCGCCACCCCCCAGGAGAACGGTGTCTCCGAGCGCTGGAACCGCACCATGGAGGATGCAATCTGTGCCATGCGCGTGGACAGTACCATGCCTAAGGCCTTTGCCTTCGAGGGCATGGCGTACATGACCTGGGTCTGGAACCGCATTCCCCACGGCCCCCTCCCGGGTCAACGCACGCCCTACGAGCTGTGGTACGGACGTCGCGCGGACCTGCGCCTGGCCCGGGTCTGGGGCGCCCTTGCCTGCATCTGGTTCACACCGGAGCAGTAGGGGAGTAAGCTATCTCCGCGGGGCCGCATCTGCGCCTTCGTTGGCGTCACCCCGCGGTCGAAGGCCTGGCAGTTCTGGGACTCTGAGCGACACCGCATCATGGAGTCCCGTGATGCTCTCTTCTTCGAGCATCTCGCCTTCCGCGACCTTGCTCGTATCCACGCTCTGGGTGCTGCTCATGCCCCTGGGTGTTCCGGACCCCGTAGTGTGGGGGAGGCTCCTGGCACAGTTGGCACACTACCCCCGTCCAGTGCGGTCACTCCGTCGCCAGCACCCCCGGGGCTGTCCCCAGCGGTAGTGCCCACCGGCACCCCCAGCCCCGCCCCATCTGTGGCTCGCTCCTCTGCCTCCAACTCTCCGCTCTCGCCCGAGTCTGAGTCTGCATCCGAGTCTGCCTCCGCGTCTGAGGCCCTCCCTGAGCCTGCGCCTGCGTCTGAGGCTCTGCCTGAGCCTGCGCCTGCTTCCGCGCCTGAGGCTCAGCCTGACCCTGTGTCTGCATCCGTGTCTGTCTCTGAGCCGTCCTTGTCTCCGGCCGCATACGCGCCTGCGTCTGCCGTGGACCCACCCCCAACTGTTGAGACCACGCCACCCTCGAGTGGCGCGCCTTTCGTGCAGTCCACAACGGCGTATGAGTCAGCGGCGCCCACTGCTCCTGCCCCGTCGGACCCCTACACACGGGCACCCGGCGGACGTCTCTGCCCTCGCCCCACGCGCAGCGACGTCAGCGGTGACCCGGGCACGAAGGCCCTCGGCCTGAGTGCTCACGGCCTTGCTGAAGTTCACCCTGGCTGTGCCACTGGTATGGCACTACTTGCTCATGAGCGCGGTCTTTCTCGTGACGCCGCTGAGTCCATGATGACGGTCGACCCTCCCTCTGCGGCATATGTCCTGGCTACACGCAGTGCGCCAGTGCTATCTCCTGATCCCACCAGCCTTCCAGAGGCCTTGTCAGCCCCAGACGTTGAGCAATGGCGTGCTACCTGCCAGGCTGAGCTCGATACCATCCGAGAGCATGGCGTCTTTGAGCTGGTGGACTTGCCGAAGAACCGCAAGGCCATCAAGGCCAAGTGGGTTCTCCGCAAAAAGCTTAAACCAGACGGCACTGTGGAATGCTACAAAGCGCACCTGACAGCAAAGGGTTTCTCTCAGGTCCCTGGCGTGGACTACACCGAGACCTTTGCTCCTGTTCGCCGGATGATGACCACGCTCACTCTGCTAAGCCAGGTGGCACAGGACTACTAGGAACTCCACCAGATGGATGTCAATAACGCGTTCCTGAACGGGGACCTTGAGGAGGAGATCTACATGGTCCAACCACCCGGCTTTGAGGATGGTACCGGTCGCATGTACCGGCTGTGGAAGGCCTTGTACGGCCTGAAACAGTCACCTCGCTGCTGGAATCAGGAGATCACCAGCACGTTGAGACGAGCTGGATACGTTCAGAGCAATGCTGACCGATCTCTGTTCCTCGCACAGTACCCTGCACCGCTCGCTGCCATCCTCGTCTACGTGGACGATCTTCTGATCACCTCGCCTGACCTGGGAGCAATGAACGTTGCCAAGGTCATTCTCACCTCGGCCTACAAGATGAAAGATCTTGGTGACGCCTCTGTCTTTTTGGGGATGGAGATCGTGCGCGACCGTGTCCTCCGCACACTCCGTGTCCATCAGGGACGCTACGCAGAGATTGTGGGGGAGCACTTTGCCGACCTCCTTGTAGCCGTTCGCACGGCCTCCACGCCCATGACCCCTGAGGGGCAGGCCGCCCTGAAGGTGGATGACCCAGCTGACCTGGGGGAGTCAGTCGATGTGACCCTGTACCTATGAGTCATCGGCTCGCTCATGTACTTGGCCACCACGACACAGCCCAACATTGCCTTCACTGTCAACCTGCTCGCCCAGTTCTCGTAGGCTCCACGCCAGCGAACACTGGAGGCCGCAGTCCGGTGTGTGCGCTACATCCTGTCCACCGCACGCTTCATCCTGTGCTTTCACGAGCACGTGTCAGTTGTGCTCGATGGGTAAACAGACAGTGACTGGGCGTGGAGTCCAGACGGAAAGAGCCGCACCGGCTACATCTTTCTCATTGGAGGCACTACAGTGTCCTGGCGAAGTGGGAAGCAGGGCTGCATCGCATGCAGCACAGCTGAGGCAGAGTATGTTGCCCTAGGCGCCGGTGTAGCGGAATGTGTCTGGCTCGTCCGTCTGTTGCGTGAACTGCGTCAGTCTATTCCCCTCGTGGCCCTCCAGTGTGACAACATGAGCGCGGAGGCCATCACCAAGAACTCAGGTGTGTTCCATGCACGCACGAAGCACATCAATGTCGAGCACCACTTCGTGTGTGATCTGGTTGATCGTGGTGAGATCCGAGTCATCCACGTGAGCACTGACAGGCAGTGCGCGGATTTTCTGACCAAGGCTCTAGGTCGCTCGAAGTTTCATGCGGCCACTCGTTCCGTAGGACTCTATCCCATCCTTGTTGCAGGTTGATTCCTCATGTGCCACCTTCCATGTGCTGTGCCTTCTACCTACACCGGCTGTGCGTTTCCTGCCCTGTACAGCGTTAGTGTCTGCATGTGCATGGACGTGTTTCGCCCTCCGGTCATGGGGGAGTGTTGTTGTGTGTGTCGTACACAGTGTTGTTGCTAGGAAGTTACATTGCTAGCCCGTGTGTGGTGGTTTGGGTGAATGCATCCAGTTACATTGAGCGAGAGACGCCATGGATGCAGTAACTTGCTTGCAAGAATCCACACTTAACCAAGACAAGAGGGCAAAGGGGGAGCGAGAGAGACATGTACCGGTGAGCACTCACTCACCACGAGCGTCGAGCTCGGGTGAGTAAGTGCCGCCACCCGGGGGTCGAGCCCGACCTCTCGGAATAACCGAGGGCGGCTACTCACCGACGCACGGTCAAGACCGGCACGGTGGCCCCCTAAGGATCAGCACCCGGGAAATATGCAGCTCCCCCATCCACATGCAAGGCAAGATAAAATGATGCAGGGCATGGCAGTGAGAGTGTACGGCCCTAGCATCTACCGCATCACACAGAGAGTCATGGAGAATCATGGAGAGTCATGCAATGGTAACATTGGTTCCTGAAAGCACTCCTGGGTCCAGCAACAGCTTGAGGACGTTGACGGCTCCAGTGAGGATGGTTGTGTCAGCCATCTCCCCAGGCAGTACCATTGTCACTCAATCTGTACATGAGTGTGTAGAGAATGTGGGAGGCAAGAGGGCATAGAGTTATGAGTGGCCAACAAACTTCAACACTCCCCCATGACCCGCAGACAAGCAACCCACACACACAGAGGAGAGTCACGAGAGGTGAGCATAGGAGATAAGAGCAAGGGAACACGAACAATCAACCTGGATTATGCGGACTGATGAGACCCACAGAATGAACAGCACTTTTGAAGACATTGCGACTGAGGGCTTTGGTAAGGAAGTCAGCTCTCTGAGACCGTGTATCCAGCCAAGCGATCTGGACAATGCCGGCAGCAATGCACTCACGAACAAAATGATGTTCCACATTGATATGTTTGGTGCGTGAATGATGCATGCCACTGTTTTCTGCAATGGCCTTCGTGCTTTGGTTATCACAGCGCAGAGTGATGCAGCGGATGGGAACACGTAATTGTTGCAACAAGCGACACAGCCAAACAGCTTCACAAGTGCCTGCGCCCAGAGCGACATACTCAGCCTCAGCAGTGTTGCGTGCCACACACCCTTGCTTGCCGCTTTTCCAGGAGACTGCAGTGCCACCAACCAGAAAGATGTATCCTGTGCGGCTGCGAGCATCAGAATCATGCGTCCAATCACTGTCCGTGAAGCCATCCACTACGACAGAGGGCTGTGCACGAAAGAGCAGTCCGACGTGGGGGGTGGAGAGAGCATACCGTACCACTCGCAGGGCTGCCTCGAGGTGCCGCTCCCGGGGGCACTGGGAGAACTGTGACAAGAAGTTCACAGCAAAGGCAACATCTGCACGTGTGGTCGTGGCAAGGTACATCAGGGTTCCAATGACTCGGAGATAGTCGGTGACATCCACTACCTCCCCCAGTTTGGTGAGGTCAAGTGACTTCAGGAGAGACTGCCCGGCAGGCGTCATGGGAGTGGACGCCGTGGGGATGGAGGTGAGGAGTGGTGTGAAGCGCTCCCCCAGGCTATGCACATACGCAGCCTGATGCACGTGTAAGATCCAACGTGCACGATCACGTTCCAACTCCATCCCTAGAAAGACACGGGCTAGACCAAGATCTTTCATCTTGTATGTTGATTGCAGCAGAGACTTGGCAGCAGTCATAGACGTAGCATCGGGAGAGGCAATGAGAAGATCATCCACGTACACAAGAATGGCAACAAGCGGTTTGGTGGGGGGCCTGAGAGGGCGGGATCCACTACACTCCGTTTTTACCCCCTTTTTTCAAGGGTGGTTGTAATTTCTTGGTTCCAACATCGTGGAGACTGCTTGAGACCATAGAGGGCCTTGCGCAAATGCCAAATCCGGTTCGTGCCATCAGAGAAGCCTGGTGGCTGGACCATGTAGATCTCTTCATCCAACTTGCCATGCAGAAAGGCGTTGTTGACATCATGGCTCAAGTTCCCAGTCATGCTGAGCGACTAGGCTGAGTAGAGCTCTGGCGGTGGTGTAGCGACCGACCGGGGCAAAGGTCTCATCAAAGTCAACCTCAGGGATTTGAGAGAACCCCTTGGTCGTGAGGCGAGCCTTGTATCGTTCAACTGTGTTGTCTGGGTTTAGCTTGCGACGGTACACCCATTTGGCAGCAACTGCCTTGCGAACGGGTGGGAGATCAACAAGCTCATACACACCATGATCAGACAGTGCATCAAACTCGGCCTTCATGGCCTGCTCCCACAGAAGGGAGTCAGAGGCGGTACGGGCTGCCTGAACAGTCTGCGGCTCGAGAGAGAGGGGTGAGAGGCTGGCGGCCGCAAAGCATGAGGCAACGTACCTGGCAACAGAAGAGGTCACCGCGGAGTGAAACTCTTGTTCGACAACAGAGTAGCCAAGTGCGGTACTGGGATGGACAATAGATGCGGCTGCAGACAGGCCAGAGGCAGTGAGACCAAGGGCACGAAGGCCAGGGTCACCAGAGACGACCGGGTGAGACTGAGAGGGGAGAGCCCGGAGGCGGCCACCGCACGTGTAAGGTGAGACTGGGGGAATGGACGGAGTGCGCGTAGAAGAAGAGGAGGGCGCAACGGCGCAAGGCAAACCAGATGGAGAGGTCGAGACAGGAGGTGGCTCCGAGGCGACAGGGAGCTCCGAGGCGACAGGGGGCTCCGAGGCGGCGCCAAGGGTAGGAGAGGAGGAGGAGGAGCCGGTAGGGGAGCCGATAGGGGCGCTGGAGGTGCTGGTCGAGGCCAAGGGACCCGTGGAGGGTGAGGAAGCCTCGGAGGGGGACGCAGACAATGGAGAGCCCTGATCAGCAGAAGGTGAGACAGGGGGAACCGAGGGACGGACCTAGGGGGGAACAGCCAGCCCAGAGGGCAGAGAACCACCACCCCCACCCCGAAGGGACGGAGAGAGGGACCCACCGAAGCGGGGAGCATCACGTTCAAACAGATGCTCAAAAAACAGGGCGTCACGAGACTCAACGACACGACAACGGGAAGGATCCCAAAAGCGCCATACTTTGGAGAAGGGAGAGACGCCAAGAAAGATGCAAAGGTGACCACGAGGAGACAGCTTACCGTCACGTTGGTCGGAGGGTACCCAGACGGAAGCAAGGCAGCCCCAGACGCGGGCTAGACGAAGGTCAGCGCGCTGGCTAGTCCATCGTTCAAAGGGAGTGATAGTGTGGGGGAGGGGCCCATGCGGGATGCGGTTCCAGAACCAAGTCATGTAAGACATAGCTTCAAAGGCGAAGAGGGGTGACTGACCAGAGGCGGAGAGCAGGGACCGAACACCGTCAGCGAGAGTGCGGTTCTGGCGTTCAGACACACCATTTTATTGGGGTGTGTACAGAGCGGTCGACTCAAGCCAGACCCCACGAGACTCAAGAAAACGAGACGTGGGGCCGTAGAACTCACCGCCACGGTCACTGCGGAACACGTGCAAGGAGCGTTGACATGCGCGTTCGGCCTGAGGGAGCCAGGACTCAAGGACGTCGGTTCTCCAGCTGTAACGGGAGAAGTCATCAGTGAGACACAGCACGTAACGACCAATGCCACCCAGGAAATCCTGGGGCAAGGGACCCATGACGTCGGCATGCACCAGGTCAAGAGGATGCGAAGTGGTGAACTCAGAGGTGGAGAAAGGGGAGCGGTGCATCTTGCCAGCGGCGCAATCAAGACAAGTGGACGTGCAAGGAGGAGAGAACGAGGCGGGATCAAGGCCATGTGCAGGCTGAAGGCAAAGAAGGCGCTGGATCGCGGCAGTGTGAATGTGACAGAGGCGACGATGCAGGAGATCGGCATGGTCAGGAGACAGCGAGGGAGCGACGTGAACAAAGGCAGATGCAGCAGAAGGTGAGGGAAACATGAGCGGAACTCGGAACAGGCGATCACAGCGCACACCTCGCAGGACAACACGGCCAGAGGAATGGAGAGAGATGGAGGCAAGACCGCGGCTGGACGAGAAATCCATGCCCTGATCGTCAAGGGTGGTCACAGAGAGAAGGCTGACTTCAAGGTCAGGAACGAACAAGACGTCTGGGAGGTAAACAGTGCCCCCGGGACCAACGAAACGGACAACACCAACACCTTGAACAGGTAGAAGCTGGCCCGAGCCAGTTCGGACAGAGCGCACAGACTGAACAGGTCCGAGGGACACGAAGGAGGAGAAACAAGAGGTCATGTGATGGGTGGCCCCGGAATCAATGATCCAGAGGCCGGGTGAGGCACGAGTGGAGGGCAGGACCAAACAGACAGCAACAGTGCCATGGAGAGAGGAAAAAGATGGAGGACCAAGGCACGAAGGGAACGTGTGAGACTGCCATTCCTCAATCCAAGTACGATCATCAGGCCAATCCCCTTGTACACCACCAGAGGCAGAGCCATGGAGCGTAACGTCAGACTCACAGGACAACACAAGGGGTTGGCCACTCACACTCTCACCTCCCTGAGAGCGAAGGTGAAGAAGCTCGGCCAGACGGCGCTCAAGGTTGCGCTCCTCGTCCCGGCGATCAGAGGAACGTTCAGAGGAGCGATCAGAGGAGTGGCCGTCATCACGAGCCCAATGAGGGACAGAGTAGTGAGAGGAAGGGGGCCCGTAGTAAGGACCAGACGGTGGTGGCACCCAGCCCCAAGAGCTGGAGGCAAGCGTCGGTTTTTGAAGAGGAACGAGCGTTGTAGTCAGGGCTGAGGCAGATGAAGATGAAAAGGATGACGAGACAGTCACGACGGCTGCGGTAGAGGATGGTGTAACACCGATGCGCGCCCAATGAGCACGCATGGAGGAGGCAAGTCGCACGTCATCACGGGACGCAGGAAATTTGGGTGCGGAGTGACCAGTAGCACCACAATTCCAGCAGGTGACATCAGCAACGGGCGAGTTAGCGTTCTTGCCTCCACGTCCACCCCCACGCCCTCTGCCGCCACGGCCGCCGCCATAACCAGAGCTGCCGCCCTCGCCACGGGAGGCACCCTGAGTGGAGTGCACAGAGGCCTGAGAGGAAGAGATAGCAGGAGAGGCTGCAGTAGCGGGGGGGGGGGAAGAAGTGGTGACTGCTGCTATGGCGGCACGATGCATGCGTTTGTTCTGGAGGGAGTTCCACCAGTCAGTGAGACGTGCAGCAGTGAAGTCAAAGAGAGGTCCAGTGCCAGGTGGTGCATCAGCAGGGACAGGTGCAGAGGCAAGGCGCTCGAGCTCTGCCTGGGAGACATGAAGATATAGATCAGACGGCTCAGGGATGAGGCCAGCGACAATAGAGAGACAAGTAGAGAGAGGACCTAGGGCAACTTTGCCAAGGTCCCTCAGCAGGCGCAGAATGCGCACCCAATACTCATCTGCAGTCTCGTCCGCCCTCATCTGCAAGGTATTGAACTGCACGGAGAGAGCACTCTGTGCAGCATGCCCAGTGACAGTCTTGCGGCGGCGGATGAGTGCATAAGCACCCACAGGGTCTGCAGTAGTACCTCGGATGGGGTCTGCGTTGTACGTACCGATGTCATCCAGAAGATGCTCGGGACCGGCGTTGATGAGCGCCCGTACCACACAGGAAGCCTTTGCTGGCTGGGAGACAAACGGCGGCTTGGCGGGCGAGTAGTACTCCCACAGAAGCTCACCCTGAGCCCACGCACTTAAGCGTGTCTCCCAGGAAGTGAAGGTGAGCTTTGAGGTGAAGTGAGATGGCAGTGTCTCGAAATCCTTCTGACGCGTTGTTGGGAGAGAACTAGCAAAGACTGCCCCAGAGGAGGAAGAGGAAGAGGAGCCATTGGCAGTACCACCACACGCCGGCGCAAATGAGTTCGTGGACCCTGATTTGTCAGTGGGAAGGACCGCAGCAAAGCCTGGGACAGAGCGGAGACGTTCAAATACTAATGCAGCTACTGAGGCAGCTAGCTCCTGTTGCGCTTCGCGTTCACGCTCAAGTTCATCCTGCGCTTTTCGGCGTTCATCCTGGGCCTCACTAAGGGTTGCCTGAAGGGTCTCTAGCTTATCTTCTGGTCCAAGCATGATGGGAGAGTGAGAGCATAAGGAGGGAGAGTAGAACTCTGATGAGTGAGGAGGGAGAGTGAGAAGGGAGAGAGGTCAAAGTGAGGGATGGTCTCACCGATGTAGTGACGGGGCAGCAGGGCGAAGAGAGGAGCCACCACAGCTGCTGCCGAGGAGAAGAGCACTGCCACCCACCCTGCAACCGCCACGGTCAGGCACAGAAGGCCGGTGATAGTGGCTCTGGCCACAGCTGCAGATGCAGATGCCACAAGGACTCCTGTGGTGACGTGTGGAGTTAGTTCCTGTGGAGCCCCTGTGGGAGATAAGACAGCTGTTGCAGTGGAGGCACGGATGGAGCCGACGGCCGCTGTAGTGGCGTCAGCAGCTGATGAGGCTGCAGTTGCGACAGAGGCTGCGGCTGCTGTGATCTGGTGACTATGTTGGCTGCAGCTGCTGCGAGCAGGGTGAGTGAGGCTGCTGCGTGGGCGTATGCGTCTGACGCACGACCTACTGCAGTCTGGGTGGGCGTCCTGCAAGCATGGGTAGTTGCAGCAAAGGTTGCTGCCGCTCCTACTGCTGCGTCTAGAACGGCCCCTGCAAGGCCGATGGAATCAGTGTGCACAGGAATCACAGGGATGACGCCCGGTACCTCGGGGGTTGGAGGCGGTTCAGCAGATGTAGCAGCAGCGGGAGACGGACCGGCAACGGTGTTGGAAGTGGATGCAGACGAGAATGGTGGAGTGCCGGCTGCGGGTTGCATGGTTGGAGGGCGAGGAGGGGACGGTGGTAGATCGTCCACAGTGTACACTTGTCGGTCGATTTCTTCCTCGCGCTCAGCTGCTTCCCTGTGTCGATCCCCTTGCCAGTAGTCAGAGTCGAGCATGCGAAACCAGAGGGGTGTGTCGTGGTCTAAGGGTGTAGGAGGCTCGTGGCCTCTTGGGTCCTCCCACCCGTCGTCAGAGTGGCGTGTGGCAGCCCAATGAGACTCGAGCTCTTCGTCAGGGGGACTGCCGAGTGCTGGCGAATCCAGGGTGGCTGCTGCAGCTGCAGACGGAGCTAAACTGTAGAGGAGAGTCTGAGTGCAGCGAGAAGAAACACGTATCAGCAGAAGCAGAGAGGGGCAGCCACCAGAAACGGGCAGTCCAGGAGTGCAATGCAGCGAGACGCTGGAGGATTGTAGGCCGAGAGAGGCGTACACGCCCCCACGAGCACCCGGGGCAGCAGTGGGCTGCGACGAGCAACAGTGGGTGAGAGAAGGTGCGCGAAAGAGAAGCAGAGCGCAGCGAGAGAGTGTTGTGAACGAGAAGAGGACAGAAGATGCGTTAAGCACCGCGGGTAACCTCGATGGCAGCCAAGAACGGCTGCAAAGACAGGCGAGGCAGCCGGGTGGTGTACGGATGCCAAGGAGAATGGCAGTTCACAGCACGAGATGAACGCGACAGACACGCTCAAGACCACAGATGACCGTGAGGGGCAGCCAAGAGCAGCTGCGAGAAGAGCGCGGCAGCCGGGTGGCAGCTCACAGAGCTTGGAGAGAACCGCGGCAGATCCGCTCAAGCACCGCGGACGACTGATGGGTCAGCCAAGAGTGGCTACGAAGAGTGGTGGTGGAGCAGCCAGTCCACGTGTGAGTGGTCGGGAAGAAGCGCCGGCAGCTTGCGGAAATAAGAGTTCCCGAGAGTGTGCGAGCGGACGAGAGGGTACTCGTAAAGCCCCGAGAGATGGAGACAGCCTCGGTAGATTGAGGAGCAGCTGAGACTGCTGCTGCGGGTAGGTAGAAGGTGGAGACCGTGAGCAGCTGCGAGATTAGCTGCAGTGATGCATGGACCACGACAGACGTGGACTGCAGAAACTCCACGGACCAGGACCGCTGAGCGGTGAGAAACAAGTCTCACTGCTCTGATACCAGTAGTTGTTAGGAAGTTACATTGCTAGCCCGTGTGTGGTGGTTTGGGTGAATGCATCCAGTTACATTGAGCGAGAGACGCCATGGATGCGGTAACTTTCTTGCAAGAATCCACACTTAACCAAGACAAGAGGGAAAAGGGGGAGCGAGAGAGACATGTACCGGTGAGCACTCACTCACCACGAGCGTCGAGCTCGGGTGAGTAAGTGCTGCCACCCGGGGGTCGAGCCCGACCTCTCGGAATAACCGAGGGCGGCTACTCACCGACGCACGGTCAAGACCGGCACGGTGGCCCCCTAAGGATCAGCACCCGGGAAATATGCAGCTCCCCCATC
>SZWC01006048.1:9689-24211 GCA_023375785.1 Penium margaritaceum | reverse complement strand
AGAGAGAGAGAGAGAGAGAGAGAGAGAGAGAGAGAGGGAGATGAACGCGGGGAACTTCGTCAAACACACGTGCTCAGCGGGCCCCAGAAAGGGAAGGGAAAAAAAAAACAAAAACAAAGTTCTGGGAGGGGTAGATTCTGAGGGGGGGAAACTATGAATGGAAAGAGACAAGGAAGGGCAGTGTCTGACCAAAAGGATAGTCACCGCGAACTTTCGAATTCCTCCCCCCATTTCAAAAGAATAGATTAATCCTTCTCACCGACAGGATTTCCAGCTCGTGCGAGTGGAACACAATCTCGTTGGTGGGTTCCACCACGTCCAGGTCTATCGCCACAGAGCCCTTGAATTTGAACGTCTCGAAATTCGGCTCCAGCGTCAGCGTGTACTTCTTGGGTCGCACAGCGGTCGGCAGCAGCACCGACGCTGCCGCCGCCGATGAGGCTGAATCTTGAGGCGACCCCATCTCTTTGCACTTCCGTGCAACCACCCCGCCGCCGACAATCGCTGATACTGACTTCGCTGCCGCCCTTGCAGCCGCTCCTGCTGCTGGTGCTGCTGCTTGCGCTGCTCGAGTGGCACTGAGTTGGCCCGAGTGGCACTGAGTTGGCCTGGTCTGAGCGAGCGGCTGCAAGCTCCAAAGATCCAACGAGCGCGCAGGCAGAATCGGAGCAATCAAGGACGCAGATTTGTCTTCGCAGCTGGATACAGACACAGCGCTAACCTCGCGGGACACAAGCCGGAATGCGCCCGAGGTTCGCAAAACAACCGGCGCTGGCAGGACGCGCACGAGAAACGCCGAGAGAGAGAAGCAGACCAGCCGCGGACGACCGAAGGAGAGGAAAAGTCTTCCAAAAAATCCAGGAGATCTCGTGGATGAACGGCTGCGCCTGTGGCGTTCTTGGCGACCGTCGATGGGCCGCCTGTCGGAATAACCGGGCGAACCGGGCGTGTGCGCACCGCGGGGGTCGACGTGGCCGATGCCATTGCTGTGTTGCTTTTACTCGCACCACATGGAGGTCTTCGTCGAGGACGGCCGAGTCATTCCGAGACTCGTCTTCTGTCCGGCATGTGCGGCTGACGCAAATTCTGGACGGACAAAAACGTCCGTCCAAGTACGCGACCACCGCCTGTGCCCGAAGATCTACGAGGACGCCGAGGGGAGTTCAGACGTCGAGTGAAGAACACGGAGAGCCATCGATATATTTCAATAATGCAAATATAATGAATTTGGTCGAGTAGAGTGCGCAAATGTCTTCCTCTTTCCACAAGCAAAATTGTTCCCCACACAATGGGTGCGCCTGGGTGTCTATGAAATCGGTCGTTGGGCTCCTCAACGATCGATTTCAGTGATGACCGTAACTTCCTGACCGCGTGGTTTTAGACTTAGAGTTGCCTAGGTTGCGTAGCTCGGCACTCCACGTCGATCCGTCTGAATAAACTCAAGGCTTCCCTCCTCCAACAATCCTAGCGGGCCCCACAAAGAACACGGATGACTGAATGGAATCGGCCCAAAAATCCCCGTCTCCACCAATCACGTGCGAAATATGGATAGTTGGAACCTCGACATGTGTCCGCGTTCAGGAAGAGACGCTCCGGATCTGACCGGCTGTGCCAGTCTTCCGGCGATGATTATGATTGCCAAGCGGCCCGCAATTTGTGGAATCAACATGTCCTTCAACAAAATGCGCAACGAACTGCCCGATAACGTCCAACGACCAATTTCAACGATACCCAAGCGCACCCAATGTTACGTCAAGCTGAACGTGTTTCACACGGACAAGGTGAGAAATTGCTAGGAAATGGAAAACCTAGGCAGCAGGTTGGGGCAGCAGCTTTGTTGATGCAGCGTGCGGGCTTCCACGCTCGTTGCTTAAGTCAGCTGACCCCTCAGTCTGCTGCTCTAGAGTCTAGGTCTGGAAGCTCTGGGTATGTTACTCAGAAACGCGCGCGCCAGAGTTAGCGCCAGAAAGCAGCTGAAAACTGAAAGTAACTGGTTAGGAATGAAGAATGAGCACCAATGGGAGACCCCTCCAAGTTCTAGCTCCCCCCCACTAGTGTAGAAGTTGTTACTCAGTTAACCAGCCAATCAGAAAATAGCTCTGGACCTATTTTCTGGCATGCAGAGTTTTCTCGGTGAGCCCTGCCAGACGCCCGACAGCCCAAAACCCGGGCGTCGTCCGTTTTGCCTTAAAACTGGACCATACCATAATACTAACGTTGCAAACGCAGTCGTGCGGTCAAAATCAGCTAGAAAAATAGTAGCGAAGAGTTATGGCTGTCCGAACCCAGGCAGTGCCTACGGTGGTCCATGATGCTGAACAAGGCCATACAGCATGCAACAAGGACCCTAGGCAGAGCATGACGATGCAGACGCGACGGGACGCGCTGGACACATGCAGACGGCAATTGCGGTGGCAGTGACCGTCGGCAGCACGACCGCCGAGGAGGCCTGCCGATGGAGCTGAGCACGTCGCCGGAGAGAGGAGGCTCCAGCGAACTGCGAGTAGACCTCAGCGTACGTCAGCTCCACCGGATGACGCTCCATCAGCCTCGAGTCTCGCCGTCAGTCATCTGCACGCCGATGTACACAAGCCGGGAGGACACAACAGAGCACAATGAGGGATGCGCAAAAACCAACACTCCCCCATGACTCACAGTTGTAGTGTACATGGGCGGGCAGAGAAACCGTCAACATCCAGACTCCCCCAAGGTACGCAGAGACGCAGGCAGAGACAAAGAGGGCAACTCACGGACGCACGCCGACTGAACTCACAGCCTTCTTGAACGAGTCCCGCTTCAGTGCCTTGGTCAGGAAGTCAGCCAGCTGTCGTGCTGTCTCAACCCATACGATGCTGATGCTGCCGTCATGCAACAACGATCGCACATAGTGATACTCAACATTGATGTGCTTTGTGCGCGTGTGATGCACACCGTCATTGTCGGCGATGGCCATGGCACACTCATTGTCACAATGCAAGGTGATGGATGCGACAGACTGACGCAACTCGGACAGCAGACGACACAACCACACACTCTCACACGTGCCTGAGCCAAGGGCCACGTACTCAGCCTCAGCAGTGCTCCGTGCAATGCACCCCTGCTTGCCACTGCGCCAGGACACAGCTGTGCCGCCGACCAGAAAGATCCAGCCCGTGCGACTCTTACCGTCTGGACTGCCGGCCCAGTCACTGTCGGTGTAGCCCACTGCGACGACGGGCGGCTGGCGGCGGAACATGAGACCTCGCCGAGGGGTCGAGACGACATAGCGCAGCACTCGGATTGCGGCCTCGAAGTGGAGGTGACGCAGCTCCTGACAGAACTGGGCCAGGAGGTTGACGACGAACGCAATGTCTGGACGCGTCGTCGTCGCCAGGAACATCAGTGACCCGATGACCCGCAGATACATGGTCACATCAATTGGCTCCCCCACAACAGCTGGGTCATGACTCTTCAGCTTCACCTGGCCATCGGGTGACATTGGTGAAGATGCGCTAGGTACGAGGGGCAGGTCCTCGGCGAAGCGAGTGGACAGGGTCTACACATAGGCAGCCTGGTGGACGTGCAGGATGCCCTGGGAGCGATCATGCTCGAGCTCCATGCCCAGGAAGACTCGGGTAGACCCGAGATCCTTCATCTGGTAGGCGGCGTGCAGCAAGTCCTTGACACGCTGGATGGCGGCCGCGTCTGGCGACGCAATGAGGAGATCGTCGACGTAAACCAGAACCGCGGCGAAGGTCTGACCTTGCGGGCTGACGAACAGTGCGGGGTCAGCGGTGTTGTGCTGGAGGCCGCCACGGAGAAGCGTGCTGCTGATCTCCTGGTTCCAGCACCGAGGCGACTGCTTCAGGCCATAGAGGGCATTCCGCAGCCGCCAAACTCTCCCAGTGCCTTCGTCGAAGCCTGGGAGCTGCGTCATGTAGAGCTCCTCACCCTCCAGTGAGCCATGGAGGAAAGCGTTGCTCACGTCCATCTGATGCAGCTCCTACCCGTGCTGGGGAACCAGGCTGAAGAGCGCCCGGCTAGTGGAGAACCGACCGACTGGGACGAAGATCTGGTCGTAATCGACCCCATGGACCTGAGCAAACCCCTTTGCTGTGAGGCGGGCCTTGTACTTGTCCAAGGATCCGTCAGGCTTCCACTTACGCCGAAAGACCCACTTGGCACCAATGGCCTTCCGACCTGGAGGGAGGTCGACGAGGTCATACACGTGGTGCTGTCGGATAGCAGCGAGCTCCTCAGCGCAGGCAGCATCCCAATGTGCGGCCTCAGGGGAGGCTCGAGCCTCGCGTAGGGTGGCTGGGTCCTCTGGGCGCGTTGTGGACCGGACTGAGAGGGCGTGTGCATCACGAGCCCCAGGTGGGATGCGGGCGAGTGTAGCCACAATAGCATGCCGATGCTCGTGATGAAGCATGGCGTAGCCCAATGCAGAACCCGGGTGAAGGTCTGCGATGATGGCGGAAGTGGTCAGGCCGAGAGCCTTTGTGCCAGGGTCCCCACTCACGACCGTGGGAGTGGAGGAGACACGTGGAGCCACAGGGGGTCGAGGCGCCATGGGACGCGGTGCGATGGTCTGCGCGCTCACTACCGGCCGAGGTCGGAGGCTGCCGCCTGGGCCACGGGTGTAGCGCGGTCAGGCAGAAGATGGTCCTGAGTCCGACGGGCCGACGGAGGCGGACGGGGCTACTGGTCCGGAGGAGCCAGCAGAAGCGACAGGCACTGCTGGCCCGGAGGGGCCAGTTGGCTCGAAGGAGCCAGTAGACGCGACAGGCGCTATTGGCCCGGAGGGGCCATCGGACGTGACAGGGGCTGCTGGGCCAGAGGGGCCAGCGGACGCGACTGGGACTACCGGCCCCCCGGGGCGAGCGGACGCGACTGGGGCTGCTGGCCCGGAGGGGACAGCGGACGCGACTGGGGCAGCTGGTCCGGAGGGGCCAGCGGACGCGACAGGAGCTGCGGGCCCAGAGGAGACAGCAAACGCTACTGGGGCTGTCGGCCCGGAGGAGCCATCGGAAGCGACTGGGACTGCCGGCCCGGAGGGGCCAGCGGATACTACAGGTGCTGCTGGCCCAGAGGGGCCAGCGGACGCGACTGGGGCAGCTGGTCTGGAGGGGCCAGCAGACGCGACGGGGGCAGCTGGCTCAGAGGGGCCAGCGGACTCGGCTGGGACTGTTGGCCCGGGGGGGCCAGCGGACGCGGCAGGGGCTACTGGCTCAGAGGGACGGAATGATGTGTCACCCGGAAGCGACAGGACGGAGGACGGACTCACCACTCCCCCATGCGATGGGAGGGACACGGACGAGCCGGAGCGGATGAGGTCGCGGGGAAATAGGTCCTAAAAGAAGAGGGCATCGCGGGACTCGACGATGCAGTGTCGGGATGGGTCCCAGAAGCGTCAGGCCTTGGACTGACGAGACACACCGAGGAAGGTGCAAGGGTGTCCGCGGGGGGCGAGCTTGCCGCCCTGCTGTGGGGCGGGCAGCCACACAATGGCCATGCAGCCCCAGACGCGAGCCGGGCGGAGGTTAGCGCGCCGACCGCACCAGTGCTGGTCGGACGTGGACTGGCGGGGAAGGGGACCGTGGGGAACCCGGTTCAAGACCCAGGGCATGTAGGCCATGGCTTCAAAATAGAAGCCATCCGAGAGACCGGACTCGACCCGCATGGTGCGAACGGCGTCGGCCATGGTACGGTTCCACCGCTCGGAGACACCATTCTGGGCGGGTGTGTAGCGCGCAGACGTCTCATGGTGGATCCTGCGGGAGGCAAGAAAGGTCGTGGCCTCACCCAGGCACTCGCCACCGCGATCGGAGCGAAAGCGGCGAAGGGGGCGGCCACACTCACACTCCGCGAGGACAAGCCAGTCCTGAATGGTTCGGGCGACATCGCTCTTCTGCCGAAGGCATAAGACCCAACGGTAGCGAGAATAGTCGTCCGTAAGAGTGAGGACATAGCGGCCATGCTCACCGACGGACTCGGTGGGGAGAGGGTCCATGACGTCCGAATGGACAAGGTTAAGAGGGGCGGACGCACGGGAGGAAGATAGGGGGTACGTGGAACGGTACATCTTCCCCTGAAC
Source organism: Penium margaritaceum (assembly GCA_023375785.1). Lineage (NCBI taxonomy): Eukaryota > Viridiplantae > Streptophyta > Zygnematophyceae > Desmidiales > Peniaceae > Penium > Penium margaritaceum. Next base: position 18,135 of record SZWC01006048.1, on the reverse strand, counting down.
GTAGTCAATGCACTCAATGGGGCACGGGAGAGGGAAAGTCTCCGGGTCAAGGCCCTTGGCCGGTTGGGTGCGGAGCATGCTTTCTACAGCGGTAGAGTGGACGTGGCAAAGGCGGCGGTGCAAGAGGCGGGTGTGCTGAGGAGAAAGCGTGCTGGTGACAAACACATGACCTGTGGCAGCCGACGGGGAGGAGATGGGAGGGGAAGAAGAGAGGCGAGGAACGTGCCACAAGTTGCCACGGGCGGTGGCGTGCAGTACCTCAAGACCAGACGGACACAACGACACAGTGCCGACACCACGCGAGTGCACAACGTCCATGCTCATGTGGTCAAGGGCAGTCACGGACAAGAGGTTGAGCTCGAGACCAGGGACGAAGAGAACATCGGTGAGAAAGACGTCACCGGCCGGACCACGGAAACGAACGACGCCAACACCACGGTTAGGCAACACCTGTCCGGAACCCGTCCGGACACCGGAGACATTGCCGACAGGACCGAGCATACTGAAGGCCTCACGAGAGGCCGTCATGTGATGCGTGGCCCCAGAGTCGATGATCTAGGTCTCACCAGGGTCCTGGACAGGGGTCGCCAGATCACTCACGGTCACATGGCAGCAAGCGAGGGACGCGGACGCGGTGGAAGGAGGCGCGAAACGAGACTGCCAATCGTCAAGCCACGCAATGTCGTCAAGGAGTGGGGTGGAGGAGACCACGNTCACCGGCCGGACCACGGAAACGAACGACGCCAACACCACGGACAGGCAACACCTGTCCGGAACCCGTCCGGACACCGGAGACATCGCCGACAGGACCGAGCATACTGAAGGCCTCACGAGAGGCCGTCATGTGATGCGTGGCCCCAGAGTCGATGATCTAGGTCTCACCAGGGTCCTGGACAGGGGTCGCCAGATCACTCACGGTCACATGGCAGCAAGCGAGGGACGCGGACGCGGTGGAAGGAGGCGCGAAACGAGACTGCCAATCGTCAAGCCACGCAATGTCGTCAAGGAGTGGGGTGGAGGAGACCACGGGAGACGACGAGACAGACGAGGAAACGGGACACGACCGTAGCTCAGTCTCAGTCGTGCAGGGATGGGCCGGAGGGCAAGAGGTGACGCAACTCGCACTTCCCTGGGGAGGAGGGCGAGGCAGGCCAAGCTGGAGCGCGATGAACTGCACCAGATGACGCTCACGGGAGGACGGCCCAGGAGTGTAGACAGAGTGCGGAGTGACGGTGCCGGAGCCCGGGTAGTAGGAGGGCTGAGCTGGCGAAGGAAGTGGAGGTGCTGACGGCTGAGGGTGGTACTGCTGCGGGTAGTATCGCTGCGGCACGGGTATCTGCGTGACAGGCAGAGCTGTCGGAGTGGCAGAGCTGCTGGACGAGGTCGGAGTGTCAGGGATAGCAACAGCGACGGCGGCAGAGGCGAGGCGGCGCTCCCGCTGGCTGCGCATGGTGGCGATGACGCGCACCTCGTCCATCGGGAGAGGACACGTGCACCACCCGTGCCCGGGCTGGCCACAGTTGTGGCAGACCGAGCCACCACCGCTGGACCCAGTTGATGACTGCTGCTGCTGCTATTGCAGTGGACCCTTGCCTTTCTTGTTCCGACTTTTCTTCTTCTTCCCTGAAGACGATGAGGTAGATGCGACGGGGGAGGCGACGACCACGGAGGCAACGGCAGGGGAGGCGACGGCAGGGGATGCAAGGGCCTCCGTGCGATGGAGCTGGGACTCCTGGCGAGCTTCCTCAATGCGGAGGAAGAGCTCATATGCCCACGGCATGAGGGTGCCCTGGGCCTCCATGGTGGAGAGGAAGTCCTGAGGGTAGTGGACGAAGACGTCCGCGTACAGGCTGGTGGCGCTGCGCTTGATGGTGAGGAGTGTGGACAGAGGGGGCGGAGCAGATTTGCCGAGCCAACGGAGGATGTCCTCCGCCTGCTACCAGTAGGCAGTGACCGTCTCGGTCTCCCCCATGTGCAGGGAGTTGAACTCCCGGAGCATACGGCTGATCTCAGCGTCGCTGGACAGGCGATGGGGCCTGGTGAGGACGTGCCATGCGGCTGCAGGGTATGGGATGTCGCCAGCGGTGAAGTCGCCGAGGAAGGGCTCCAGGGCAAGGCGGGAAGCTGGGGGGGCGACTGGTACAAAGGCACGGACGGCGCGACCAGCGTCATACAGCTGATCGGCCTGGGTGGAGTCGTAAGGGAGGGTGTAGTAGGCCCACAGACCCTCACCCTGCGCCCAAATCCGGAAGCTGAGCTCCCAGCTCTGGAACTGCTCGCTGGCCTGAAGCGGCGGCGGCAGTGTCTCAAAGTCCTTCTGCCTGCGGCCGGCACCCAGAGTGGGGCCAAGGACGGAGGTCACTGTCTACTGTTGGCGCTAAGTCTGCTGCTGTGCCAGGTAGTACGTGGTAGCCGAAACAACGAGGCTAGCGTGCCCTGGAGGGATGAACGACGGCAGCACACTAGTGGCGGTCTGGGAGGCGACTGGCTGTAGTGCTGCAAGCTGCTACGTCAAGGCGACGAGCTGTTGCTGAAGAGCAGCGACAGGGTCGGGGTTGCCGCCAACGTTACCAGTGGGCTACTGCTGCTACTGCTGCAGGGGCGGCGGCTGCTGCTGCTGTAGCGGCGGCGGCTGCTGCTACTGAGGCGGCGGCGGCTGCTCCTGCTGCTGCTATTGCTGCTTCGGCTGCTGCTGGTGCGGCGGCGGCAGCTGCTGTTGCCGTGGCGGCGGCGGCTGCTCATGCTGCTGCAGCGGCGGCGGCTACTGCTGCTGCGGCGGCGGCGGTTGCTGCTGTTGCTACGGCGGCGGGTGCTGCTGCTGCTACTGCAATCACTACAAGAAAGGAGGGGTAGGGGTCCCCCCAAAAGAGGAGGACCCCTCCTCGTCGGGACTACCAGCCATGATTTAGTGTCCCTTATGTTTTTTTTTGTCTTTGTGTTGCTGATGGCAGCAGGAGGTTGGGGTAGTGGGGATTCTACCCACCCCTTTGGCCTTTCCCCTTTCCCTTTTCCCCCCCTTTTTTGTCTCTTTTTTGTTTTGTTGATGACGTCAACAGTGACATCAGCAGTGACGTCAGTAGAGGGGTGCTGACGTCATGAGCGGCGGTTGTTGGGGCCGCCGCTGCTGCTGTTGCTGTTGATGCTACTGCAGCCGCTGCCGCTGCTGCTGCTGCTGCTGCTGTTGCTGCAGCTACTGCTACTATTGCTATTGCTGCTGCAGTTGCAGCTGCAGCTGCTATTGCTGCGAGCTGTTGCGGCTGCTGTGGCTGTTGCAGTTCGCTGTTGCTGCTGTGCGCTGCTGCAGCTGCTGCGTGCTGCAGCAGCTGCTCGCTGCTGCGGCGGGCTGCTGCAGCGAGCTGCAGGGGTGGGGGATTTTTTTGTTGCCCCCTTTTTTGTTTTGCTTTTCCTTGTCATAGCAGGCAGCAGCCCGCTGTCTGCTGCGAGCAGCGGGCTGCTGCTCGCTGGCAGCAGCGGGCTGCTCCTCGCTGCTCACTCGCTGCGAGTAGCGAGCAGCAGTAGCCGCGGCTGGCAGCTGCCAGCTGCTACTCGCTGCTGCTGCTGCTGCAGCTGGCTGCTGTTGCAGCTCGCTGGAACAGCTGCTGCAGCTCGCGACTGCTGCTGCACGCTGCTGCGTGCTGCGGCTGCTGCCTGCTGCCGCTGTGGGCTGCTGCTGCAAGCTGCTGCTGCACGCTGCTGCTGCTGCTGTACGCTACTGCTGCTGCTGCTACAAGCTGCTGCTGCTGCGGGCTGCTACGAGCTGCTGCTTCTGCCTGCTGCTGATGGTGGTGCCAGTCACTGCACCTGGGTGAGATTGCCGCTTGCGTCGTCGCCCGTAGACGTCAGACGCCACCTGCCGCTCACCTCCTCGTGTCACGCGTGGGGGTCAGTGCTGCCGAAAAAATTTCGGCAGCATTTCCCCTGGCCTAGTGGCCGTGGGAAAAAATCTGACGTCGCCACCAGGCGGGTCAATGCTTCCGGAAAAAATCCGGCAGCATTTCCCCTGCACTGGCGCGTATGGGGGTCCGCCGGCGTTGTCTGGCACCTGTTCGCCAGTCTTCTGCTACTGCTGCTACGCTCTGGCTCTGATACCAAAATGGAAAACCTAGGCAGCAGGTTGGGGCAGCAGCGTTGTTGATGCAGCGTGCGGGCTTCCACGCTCGTTGCTTAAGTCAGCTGCCCCCTCAGTCTGCTGCTCTAGAGTCTAAGTCTGGAAGCTCTGGGTTTGTTACTCAGAAACGCGCGCGCCAGAGTTAGCGCCAGAAAGCAGCTGAAAACTGAAAGTAACTGGTTAGGAATGAAGAATGATCAACAATTGGAGACCCCTCCAAGTTCTAGCTCCCTCCCACTAGTGTAGAAGTTGTTACTCAGCTAACCAGCCAATCAGAAAATAGCAGTGGACCTATTTTCTGGGGCAGTCCGACCTCGGGGCCCTGGTTCCTTCTACGGTTCGATATGGGGACCCGTTTTCATTGTTTCTCAACCCTACGGCCTTGACGGCCGATCTGATCGACCCTGAGGCCTCGACGGCCGATCTGATCCACGTCGAGGCCCGTCGGCAACTCGCTGAAAGTGACAGGCTCGATCCAGCAAATTTGCTGGTCTGTGATCGCCCATGACAGTCGGAAAGCAGTACTTATTGCTGAGGTTGTCACGAAAAACCTGCCAAGCCTCACCGGCATCGATTTTCAAACATTCCTGGAACATGCTTGGTCGAAAAGAAATCTAACATACGAACAGATCCTCACAAATGGGTCAGTGAATGGAATTTGTTTTCCGACGGCATGGGCGGAAAACAAATTCCATTCGAGTAGGATGATGGGGATGGAAAACAACTAAACAACGTGGATCCGTTTGATGTATAAACATGCGATAAGGAGAAATTTCTCATATTTATAGAAATAACTTGGAAGTCATGCGGTTAAAACCTACCGCGATGCCCAAGCACATACAAACCGACCGCTTAAACTGGTGGGCAGTTGTCCAAGATAGCGATACCGGTAGCAGCCCGGCTATCTCAATACACGGCCGGCAAACGGCGGGTCCTCATGTTCATCGCCGCCCGAATCAGGGCTCCAGTGGTGATGGATTCGACAATACGGGTCCTGTCGTCGGGACTGGGTGCGAACCCGGGCCCCCGGGTCAATTTAACCTTTTCTGGCAGGCACGGTTTTCTCGGTGAGCCCTGCCAGACGCCCGACAACCCAAAACCCGGGCGTCATCCGTTTTGCCTGAAAACTGGACCATACCATAATACCGACGCTGCGAACGCAGTCGTGCGGTCAGAATCAGCTAGAAAAATAGTAGCGAAGAGTTACGGCTGTCCGAACCCAGGCAGTGCCTACGGTGGTCCATGATGCCGAACAGGGCCATACAGCATGCAACAAGGACCCTAGGCAGAGCATGACGATGCAGACGCGACGGGACGCGATGGACGCATGCAGACAGCAATTGCGGTGGCAGTGACCGCCGGCAGCACGACCGCCGAGGAGGCCTGCCGATGGAGCTGAGCACGTCGCCGGAGAGAGGAGGCTCCAGCGAACTGCGAGTAGACCTCAGCGTGCCTCGGCTCCACCGGATGACGCTCCATCAGCGTCGAGTCTCGCCGTCAGTCATCTGCACGCCAATGTACACAAGCCGGGAGGACACAACAGAGCACAATGAGGGATGCGCAAAAAACAACACTAGGAAGCTTCCTAACCTTGCTGCTGCTGATGTGGCGACACTGTCCAATCACCTAGCGCACTAACAAGCAAGCAGGTTCAAGAAACAACAAGGATCAGGCTAGGGAGACCGCGCAAAGTCTCATAAGCTCCAATAGCTTAGTAATGCAGAGAAAAATGACAACTGACAAGCACACAGCATAAATTCCTGCCGCAGCACACGGCGGGTGACGCACGCGGCAGTGTCAGTTTGTCCTAAAACCGGCTCAAAACCACTGTTTTGGCCGGAACTCCGTGCACAGGCATCGGAACGCAACACCGTCTGAACCAAGAGATGCAAAATCTTGAGCCGGATGCTTTGACTGGTAACACGCACAAGTCTGGCATCGATCAGTGGACAGACAATGCAAAACATGCAAATCGGGCTCGAGAGCCAGTCCACCGAGAAAACTCTAGAGTCTGCAGAAAAACTGCAGAGCATTCCAGCAAGCACCGGGACGTCGTGGCAGCCGTTTGGCAGCTGCTGGTGGATGGATCCACCAACCGTCAGTGCTCCGGCGCCAGCTGAGCCCACATCAGGGATCTGCACGAGCATGGACACGGCCAAGTGGTCATAGTAAGCTGTACAAATGGACGGAAACAACTCACATCACAACACTCCTCCATGACCCGATGGTACGCATGTCCATACACGTGCAAAACTGACACAGGTGCTCAACAAGATGCTCAACAGTCCATGCTCACACACCCCACTCTCAGCCACTCTCAGGCAAGGGGCGTAGCCCGACAGAACGAATGACCACCATGAACTTTCCACGCACAAGTGCCTTGGTCAAGAAGTTAGCCCGCTGCATGTCCGTGCCGACCAGATGATGGAGATCACCTGTTGCTCCACAAGATCACGCACAAAGTGATGCTCAACAGCAATGTGCTTCGTGCGTGTATGAAACACACCAGAGTTCTCTGCAATGGCAAGAGCACTCTGGTTGTCACAGCGCAGAACGATGCAAGGCACAAACTAACGCAACTCACGAAATAGACGCTGCAGCCACACCGCCTCTGCAGCCCTGGCCCCCAGAGCAACATACTCAGCCTCTGATGAGCTATGTGCGATACAACCCTGCTTGCCACTGTGCCACGACATAGCGGTGCCACCAAGCAGGAACACGTAGCCTGTCCGACTGCGCCCATCAGGACTCCACGCCCAGTCACTGTCTATGTAGCCGTCGACTACCACCGAACACTGCCGTCAAAAGCAGAGTCCGAGGTACGGTGTGGACACCATGTACTACACCACTCGCACAACCGCATGAAGGGCTCTCGCCCGAAGACACTGTGAAAACTGTGCAAGGAGGTTGATGGCAAAGGGAATGTCGGGTCGTGTGGTAGTGGCCAAGTACATCAAGGATCCCATCACACGCAAGTACACGGTCACGTCCACTGTCTCCCCCACGTCTGCGGGATCATCCACCTTTAGAGCATCCTGCCCGTCAGGTGTGATGGGGGTGGAGGCTGTAGGAACTGCACCCAGCAGATCAGCAAACCGCTCCCCCACAACGTGGGCATAACATGCCTGATGGAACAAGAGTGTCCGTCGCTGACAAGCACGCACGATCTCCATCCCGAGAAACACAGCTGTAGGACCAAGGTCCTTCATACTGTTGGCAGCCTGGAGAGCTGCCTTGGCCTCCTTCACGGCCTCCATAGAAGGAGACACAATCAGGAGGTCGTCCACGTAGACCAGGATGGCGGTGAAGCTCTCAGCTGTCCGTCTGAGAAAGAGGGACGGATTAGCGTCACTCTGTACGTAACCGGCACGTGTCAGTGTACCAGTGATCTCCAAATTCCAGCACCTGGGTGACTGTTTCAGGCCGTACAAGGCCCTTTGCAAGCGCCAGACCTTGTCACCAACCTCGAATCCAGGTGGCTGGACCATGTAGATCTCCTCCTCTAAGGTGCCATGGAGGAACGTGTTGTTCACGTCCATCTGGTGTAGCTCCCAGTCGTGGTGAGCAACAACCCCGAACAGAGCGCGAGCGGTGGTCATGCGGCCAACGGGTGCAAAGGTGTCAGTGAAATCTACTCCCTCAACCTGCGAGAACCCCTTGGCCATCAAGCGAGCCTTGTAGTGATCCAGTGTGCCATCAGGCTTCACCTTCTTGCGAAAGACCCACTTGGCTTGTACAGCCTTCCGCCCAGGCGGGAGGTCGATAAGCTCATAGACACCGTGCTCACGGATGGCTCTCAGCTCATCCTCACAAGCAGCACGCCACAGGTCTGCATCGTGAGCTGAGAGTGCCTCCTTCAACGTGCCTGGATTAGGCATCGTCGAGGGAGTGCTCCGGGTGGCTAAGACACACGCCTCTGGACTCGGTCTGACCACGACAAGGTCGGCTGCGGCATCGCGAGTGACCAAGAACTCTTGAGAGACCAACTCGTGGCCGACAAGACATGCTGGGTGCACCTCAGTATTGTCTGCCTGGACACTCAAGCCAAGGGCCTTCGTGCCAGGATCGCCACTCTGAACACTACGAGTCGGGCGTCTGGACGCAGAGTCAGTAGTCCGCTGAGCCCTAGAGGCCAATGGTCGAAGGCGACCACCGGGCTCACAGGAGTAGCCCGACGCAGCGTTCACCTCAGGCTGCGGGGAAGGCTGCTAAGCCAGAGCCATAGAGGACATGGGTGTATGCACGGGAGTGGGTGTGACGGAGGGGACTGACATTGGTACATGATCAGGTGTGCCAGAGGGGACCGACACTGGTACGAGATCGGGTGTGCCAGAGGGG
>SZWC01006047.1:124533-135026 GCA_023375785.1 Penium margaritaceum | reverse complement strand
TAGGCACTAGAGAATCACAGTTTGGCACTAAACCTCCTCACTTTGTGTCAGAAGAATGCAATGAGCGAGGACAGCAGAAGCAGAAGCAAGAAGAAGCAACGAAGCAGGCAGAAGTGACATAGGGGAGTGAAGGAAGCGGAGCGGTAAGAGCGGGCCCAAGGAGTTAGTCGCAGGGTCGCGAAAGAACGCGAGGCACTGGAGCTCCAAGGTAGACATATCACAGATGAGAGAGCTTAAGAGGGAAGCAAAGGAGGCGTCGGAAGCAAAAGGTTGAGGGTGGCGAAGCGAAGAGCCGTGAGGAGACAGTGGTGGGCGAAGGCCATGGGAGCGAGAGGCGAGCAGAGTGAGAACACGGCGGCGATGCCGCAGAACCAAAGGGAACAGGATGTGCAAGTGAAGGACGAGCAGAGCGAAGACACGGCGGCGAAGCCGCGGAACCAAAGGGGGAACAGGATGAGCAGAACTGTTCTGGTTAACTCGAGGGAATGAACATCCTCGGTCATAAAAGGACAGAACAGGACAGACAAGCAGAGCAACGGCTTCTTTCCGCTAGCGGGACGCGCGTGACAGATGTCACGTTATTAGGGGGTGACTTGACATTTTGGGCTCAACGGTTAGTCTGACCGAGGACCGTTGGGTCAAGGTGGTTTGGTCTCAGACCTGAACCGTTGTTGAGAAAGTCGGAATAACTCTTTGTCGGAGTCGATGATTTCCAACAGACCCCCTGAGTCCGACAAGAGTTAATGGCACTACTTTTCCCAATCTTCTGGGAGTTGACCATTCCATTGCAGTGTTCAAGAATACCCTTCCACATGGCATGCAGGTCATTCGAATGAGCTGCCACCAGGTAGTGTATGTCTCTGGTCATGAAGCGTCGCAGCCATGCACGGAGACCGTAGTCAAGGCTATCCTGCTTTCTGGTCATCTCAGCTGGGGAGCAGCACTTGCCGAGATACTTGGGTCTTCCAAGGAGGGCATTGGTAGTTGCAAATCCACCAACGAGCTCTATGTAGAGAAGGTTGAAGATTTGAGTTTGCCATTTTAGGATATTGCTCACTTCCTTGTAGATGATCTCGGTAGCTTGTGCTTGTCCCACTGCGACAGAGATAGGGGCAGGTACTGGGGACCCTTCTTCCACTGGTTCCTCTTCTTCTTCCTCTTCTTCCTCTGCTGGTACCAGATCAATTTTGAGGTAGGGTCTGGAGTTGGGGTCTTCGGGCAGAGATGGAATGATGGGATTGTCTCGGCAAGAGAGAGTGACCCATCGTCGTTTCCATGCTTCCTGCAGTAGGCTGAACCAGAGTTCTGGTCCATTCCTTGCATCGATACGTAGGTGATGGAATGACATATCCACGAGGTTGAAGAGATGTCCCCAGATCAGAAGGAAGGTTGCATGGTAGAGATGTGGAGGATGTTGAGGCCTGCGCTGATGCTCGTAGGCNTCTTCTTCCTCTGCTGGTACCAGATCAATTTTGAGGTAGGGTCTGGAGTTGGGGTCTTCGGGCAGAGATGGAATGATGGGATTGTCTCGGCAGGAGAGAGTGACCCATCGTCGTTTCCATGCTTCCTGCTGTAGGCTGAACCAGAGTTCTGGTCCATTCCTTGCATCGATACGTAGGTGATGGAATGACATATACACGAGGTTGAAGAGATGTCCCCAGATCAGAAGGAAGGTTGCATGGTAGAGATGTGGAGGATGTTGAGGCCTGCGCTGATGCTCGTAGGCCCCGAGAAGGAAGTCAGAGACACGGTACTCATTGATGAAGATGGTGCTGGTCAAGGTCAGCACAGTATGTGACCAGCTGTAGATGTTGCTTCCATCTTCTTCAAGAGTGTGGCAGCCATGCCAAGGGTTAGCCATGCTAGATGGAGGAGAAGGGCAACGGCAGTTGAAGCGGCAGATTGCGACTGGAGGATGAGAGGTTAAGCCGAGAGTGGTGATCAGATAAGCACGAGAGCAATTAGCAGCAGGGACGAGGAGTAGTTGAATGGGCGCAGGGATGTAACCTCGTGCGCTTGGGGAATTTTGACGTAGGCGCAGGTCGTCGCGGAACAGGCGATGCGACCGGGCGAATCCTTGTGCCCAGCAGAGTGGAAGCCGATGATGGCGGAGAAAACGATGGATGATGGAGTGGGCGCAGGGGCGAAACCATGTGCACGATGGAGGGTACGGCATGGCCGCAGGTCGTCGCGGAAAGGCGATGCAACCGGGCGGATCCTTGTGCCGAGCCGATGCGGAGGCGGAGGAAATGATTTGATTGACGAGTGGGCGCAAGGGCGAAACCACGTGCGCTGAAGGAAGTTTCGGCGTGGGCGCAGGTCGTCGCGGAAAAGGCGATACGACCGGGCGGATCCTTGTGCCGAGATGCGAAGCGGAGGAAGCAATTGATTGATGAGTGGGCGGATGGGCGAAACCACGTGCGCTGAGGAAGTTTTGGCTTGGGCGCAGGTCGTCGCGGAAGAGGGGCGATGGGACCGGGCGGATCCTTGTGCCAAGATGGAAGCGATTCGGGGAAGCAGAGGAAAAACGATTGATTGATGAGTGGGCGCAAGGGCAAAACCACGTGCACGAGGAGATGATGTTGATGCGGATGATGGATTGAAGGTGGTGCGGAGGATGCTGATGCTGGGGAGGAGGCGATGCGGAGGCGGGGCTGATGACGATGATGACGGAGAAAGGCAAAGATGAGGGAAGAACAGGCGATTGATGAAGTTGAGAGGACTAGAGCGATGAGGAGGAGGAGTGATGGAGGTGGCTGAAGATGAAGACCGAGGGCTGGGGAGACGAGGGACAGAGAGTGACGTGAGCAGAGGGAACGGAGACGAGGCGCGGCGCGGCAGGTGGAGGCGATGCGGTAGAAAGGCAGAGCGCCGCAACTGCTTCTTTTCAGTGTTCAGGAGAGTGACGGCTTGTTCCCCATTTGACTCGGAAGTGGGAGCAGGAAGACTGGGGGTGTTCGATACCCTGTCAGCCGAAAAGATTGGTTGCGATGGAAAGAGTCAGGCAGTGGGCAGGGACATTGAGCTGCTGATGCCAGGAGAGTGACGGCTTGTTCCCCAGTTGGCTCGGAAATGGGAGCAGGAAGACTGGTGGTGTCCGATATCCTAGTAACAGCAGTTTTGGCTGCAGCTGCTGACGAGGCGAGAAGGTGATGCAAGAAGGCGGCTCGAGACGACGGATGCGCGCAGGATGAAGATGGCAGCGACGAAGGAGCAGATGAAGCTGTTGAGGCAGGGTCAAAGGGAGGAGATGTCAGCAGAGGCAGTTGTGATGCGGTGATGGCGGATGGGTGGCGGCATGAAACTTCTCCGTAGTTGACGGTAGGCGGCGGCTTGAGGGTTGCTTGCGGCTGAGGTAGGCGGCTTTGTCACCGGTAGTTAGCCACAGGCGCGGAAATGGGCGCAGGGCTTCCTTGGGATGACAAGGCGTTTCTTCAGCGCGGAGAACTCGTCATGCAGGACTGCTGATGTTAGCTGCTGATGAAGTGAGGAATCGCGAGACGGCGGTAGCGGCGGCAGGAATGTGAGCAGAAGCGATGGAACGAGGACGGTGGCAGAGCGATGACGCGGTCACAGATCTCCAGGTGATGTTGCCTAAAGCTCTGATACCATGTCAGAAGAATGCAGGTATGAGAACAGCAGTAGCAGAAGTAAGCAGAAGCATCGGAGCATGCAGATGTACGTCAGCACAGTGACGTGAGTGAAAGCAGTTCGAGGAGTTAGTCGCGGGAGCTGATGAGGGCTGAGATGCGAGGTAGCGCAGGTAGAGAGGTTGACGTGATAGCTGAGCGAAGGAGGGAGAGTGACGAACGAAGCGAGGAGAGTTGGCGAGGACAGAATGTGCGAAGGATGAGCAAAGTGAAGACACGGCGGCGAAGCCGCGGAACCAAAGGGGAACAGGATGAGCAGAACTGTTCTGGTTAACTCGAGGAAATGAACATCCTCAGTCACAAAAGGACAAAACAGGACATAAAAGCAGAGCAACGGCTTCTTTCCGATAGCCGGACGCGGGTGACAAATGTCACATTATTAGGGGATGACTTGACATGTTGCGCTCAACGGTTAGTCTGACCGAGGGCCGTTGGGTCAAGGTGGTTCGGTCTCGGACCTGAACCGTTATTGAGAAAGTCGGAATAATTATTTGTCGGAGTCGATGATTTCCAACAAAAGTGTGACGCTGTAGTGCCAAAGTCTGATGCTCTAGTGCAAAGGTTGAAGCTCTACTGCCAAAGTGTGCACTCTAGTGCCAAAGTGTGACACTCCAGTGCCAACGTGTGACGCTCTAGTGCCAAAGTGTGAATCTCTAGCGCGAAAGTGTGATCCTCTAGTGCCAAAGTATGGCTCTCTAGTACCAAAGTGTGACGCTCTAGTACCAAAGTGTGATGTTCTAGTTCCAAATTGCAACACTTTATTGCCAAAGTGTGACGCTCTAGTGCCAAAATGTGATGCTCTAGTGCCAAAGTGTGACGCTCTAGTGCCAAAATGTGATGCTCTAGTGCCAAAATTCGAGACTCTAGTGCCAAAGTGTGACGCCCAAGTGCCAAATTGTGACACTAGAGTGCAAAAGTATGACGTTCTAGTTCGAAAGAGTGGCGCTTTAGTGCCAAATTGTGAAGCTCTATTGCCAACGTGTGACGCTCTAGTGCTAATGTGTGACGCTCTAGTGTCAAAGTGTGATGCTCTAGTGCCAAAGTGTGACGCTCTAGTGCTAATGTGTGACGCTCTAGTGTCAAAGTGTGATGCTCTAGTGCCAAAGTGTGGAACTCTAGTGCCAAAGTGTGACGCTCTAGTGCCAAGGTGTGAAGCTCTAGTGGCATATTTTGATGCTCAAGTGCCAAAGTTCTTGTTTAGCTCTTCGCGGGAGAAGATTGGAGAGTCCGAAAAGAGGAGAATACCCATAGTGGCGGTAGGTTCAGGGACTTCAGTTGAGGAGATATCTCGAGGCGAGGAGAGTGGTTCATCTGGATGTAAGTAGTCATCGTAGTAGTAGTCCAGGTAATCATCATGAAGTGAGGAATGACTTCTGGAGGAGGAGTATATTCGAAGGTCATGATGTTGGTAGCATGATCTGCGGAGGAAGGTGCAGCTGCTGCAGAGGTGGGAGTATCATGGGAGGAAGATGGTGTCACAGGTGTAGGAAGGATTTGACTGGATGTCGTAGATGATCGAAGCTTCCTGGTAGTTGCTCGTTTGAACAAGGGTACCAGGAGAAATCCGATGACCAGGAGAACCCCAACAATGCTAGAGCAAATGAGTTCGAGAGTGAGGCTATAGTTGAGGCGATGGATGTAACCGATGAGGGATGCGAGTCCAAAGAGGAGGCATCCAAGCGCCTCCTCTTTGTCTTGAGAGAATCTCATGATGATGGATGGCAGGAGTTTATTAGATGAAATAGGATGTCATTACTGCTATGGGAGGCTTGTCCTGCTGGTGCTGGGAAAACGACGGCTGCTGCTGAAGGAGAGGGTGCTTGTGCTGCTGGCTGCTGCTCGTACGCTGAGGCTGTGCCCATACACAGACCCTTTGTGCCAGTAGTTGTAAGATGATGGAGGCGATGGCGGTTCGGCTGGTCTGAGGTTTGAGAAAGATGATGCAGCTCGGCCTGGCGGTTCAGGCGTTAGAGATGAAGATGGAGCCAGGAGCTTTCGCTCTGCTCTGATACCATGTCAGGAAAATGAGAGTAGCAGAATATGCAGAGGAGCAGGTGGCGCGGAAGCAGCCACGAAGGTGCGGAAGGCTAACGGAGGATGATGTCACAGCAGGACCAAAAGTATACCGACAAGAGAGAGCGGCGCGAGGAGCGGGAGCGATGAAGCGCTGAGCATGAGTGATCAAGAGAGACACTGATATCAAGGAAGCGAGGCTGACAGCCGAAGCGCTTTGATGCCGGGCTACTGCGGCTCAGGCTCCTTGGTGAACGGATACTCCAAGGAGTGTGAAACACAGGTGAGGATCAGAAAGCAGCTTTGGACTTGATGATGGTTGCGGAACTGATACATGGCTGAGAAAAGTCACTAATCAGTGTGAAGAAGGCGATGAAGCGATGAGCGGTAATTGAGCGGAGGCAATCAATGATGAAGGATATTGAGAAGGCATTAACTCAGGAATGAATAACTGAGGCAAATGAGTACATGGATCCTACTAGTATTAGTACTGGTCTAGGGAACTAGATTACAAGTGTCTACACCCATCAGGGTGGGCGGTGCAAGACATGTACTGGAGCCGCCATTGTGCTGTTGCTGCGGCTGCTGTGTCTGCGCGGTGCGGGGGAGCGGTGCGCCTCCACTTTGTCTTATGTCCTTGGGAGTCGTTCCATGTTAGGAGGAGGACGTGCTTCTTCTACCGATCCTTGGATGTTGCCATGGAGAACATTCTAGGGAGCAGGGCTGCAGTCGGCTACTCTTGCTGGTCGATACGTGGTGTCGGAGGTCCGTTGGCGTTGGACGTGGTGTATTCGGACGGCTGGATAGTCAGACCACAGGACTCTGATTGGTTGTTCCTTCCAAGCCGTTCGGTCAGCAGGGCGCGGGAGGTGAACCGGGATCCGCCTGGCTTTTCCTTTTCCGGTTGGGTGGGCATACCGGGGAGAGTTGGGTTACACCAGGACAACCCTGGTTGAGCCGTGAGGCTCTTGATAAAGATTCAGAGAACGACATCCAGTCAAATCCCTCCTACATATGTGATACCATCTTCCTCCCTCAAAACCCCTGCCTCAGCAGCAGCTGCACCTTCCTCCACATATCATGCCACCAACATCATGACCTTCGAATATACTCCACCTCCTTCAGAAGTTCTTCCTCCCTTCAAGGATGATTACCTGGACTACTACTACGATGACTACTTCTATCCTGATGAACCAGTCTTCTCGCCTCAAGCTGTCTTTTCAACTGAAGTCCCTGACCCTACCGCCAGTATGGGTCTTCTCCTCTTTTCCGACTCTCCAATCTTCTCCCGCAAAGAGCTAAACGAGTTCATGCTTCGCAACTACGGCACCTCCATTGGCGGAGCGACCACGCAGCAGCCGAACACTTCCTCTATCACGCCTCCGCCATCACAAATCAAGCTTCCCTCCGCCGATGAAACCGCACCACGCTCGCTATACTTCCCTTCTGTCACCAAGACAACAGATCGCTACATCCCACCTCCAAGGCGAGCACAGTTGTTCCATGATACCTCGACCCTGAAATCAGCAACACCCTCCACCATCTTCAATTCCAAAATCCTCTGTGAGAAGTCTGTACCCTCCAATACTCCCGTTTCACTGCCAGCTGACAAACTTCTCTCTCCACCAACACCCACTCTGCCAAGTTCTTTCATTTCCTCAGCAATTTTGACAGCACTACCACATGCGCCTGCAGTTCCTCCTGGCTTCTCTCAGCCAGCATCCCCTCTTCCAACATCACAGGTTGACACATTCCACCCAAACACTTGCATTGCTTCTCCTCCCTCAGCAAAATTGTTCCGTAGCCGTGAGACAACTTCTCATCTGCCTTTAGAGCCATCTAATGCTCCTGAAGATGTAGCGGCTGAAATCTCTACAATCACACGAACGCCATCATCAAGCCATGCATCATCAGCGGGACCCCCAAGTGCAACCTCTCCCGTGTCTCAACTTGAGTCCATCTGGCCATCAACCCTCAACCCTTCTGACATTCAACTCTCCACATTGTTGGCATGCCTGCTGCCAGAACCAACCTCTCTGCCAACATCACTTGAGTCCTTTCTCCGTCATCCAGCTCTTTGAAGCATCACGCATGCACCACTACCTTCACCTCTCAGGAATTCCATCACCTCTGCTCAACTGCTATCACTGTGCTATCACCCTCCCTCTGAGCTCATCTCTGACTCTGCTGCTTCTCTTCCTCTCCTATAAAGCCTTCAAACTGTGCCTTTTGTTACAACTCGGTCTCCGCATCCTCCCTGGGCTGCTGAAAAGCATCTCGGAACACTTCTTGGTCTCTTTCTTGCAAGCCGTGTGCTCTTGAAGGGGGATGTCGGAAACTTTATCAAGAGCCACGCGGCTCAACCAGGGTTGTCCTGGTGTAACCCAACTCTCCCCGGTATGCCCACCCAACTGGAAAAGGAAAAGCCAGGCGGATCCCAGTTCACCTCCCGTGCCCTGCTGACTGAACGGCTCGGAAGGCATAACTAATCAGAGTCCTCTGGTCTGACCATCCAGCCGTCCGAACACACCACGTCCAACGCCAACGGACCTCCGACACCACGTATCGACCAGCAAGAGCAGCCGACAGCAACCCTACTACCTGGACTGTTCTCCGTGGCAACATCCAAGGATCGACAGAAGAAGTACATCCTCCTCCTAACATGGAAGGACTCCTAAGGACATAAGACGAAGTGGAGGTGCACCGCTCCCTCACACCGCACAGACACAGCAGTCGCAGCAATAGCACAATGGCGGCTCCGGTCTCATGTCTCGCACCGCCCACCCTGATGGGTGTAGACGCTTGTAATCTAGTTCCCTAGACTAGTACTGATAGTAGTAGGATCCATGTACTCATTTGCCTCAGTAATTCGTTCCTCAGTTAATGCCCTCTCCATATCCTTCATCTTCGATTGCATCCGCTCAATTGCCGCTCTTCGCTTCATCGCCTTCATCACTCTGATCATTGACTCTGTTCAACCTCTATCAGTTCCGCAACCATCATCAAGTCCAAAGCTGTTGTCTAATCCTCACCTGTGTTTCACACTCCTTGGAGTATCCATTCACCAAGGAGCCCGAACCGCAGTAGCCCGCCGTCAATGCGCTTCGGCTGTCAGCCTCGCTTCCTCACTATCAGTGTCTCTCTTTATCACTCATGATCAGCGCTTCGTCGCACCCGCTCCTCGCGCCGCTCTCTCCTGTCGGTATACTTCTGGTCCTACTATGACGTCATCCTCCGTCAGCCTTTCGCACCTTCGTGGCTGCTTCCGCGCCACCTGCTCCTCTGCCTATTCAAGTACTCTCATTTTCCTGACAGACACTGCCTGAGCAATGCCGGGCAATACGTGGACAATGCCTTACAATGCCTGGCAATGCCTGGCAACGCCTGGGCAATGCATGGCAATGCCTGGCAATGCTAAGTCAATGCCTGGCAATGCCTAGGCAATGCCTGGCAATGCCTGGCAACGCCTGGGCAATGCATGGCAATGCCTGGCAATGCTAAGTCAATGCCTGGCAATGCCTAGGCAATGCCTGGCAATGCCCGGCAATGCTCTAGTAATGCCTCGCAATGCCCGGGCAATGCCTGGCAATGCCTGGTAATGCCTGGCAATGCATGGCAATGCATGGTAATGCCTGGCAATGCCTGGACAATGCATGGTAATGCCAGGCATTGCCAGGCATTACTAGGCATTACACAGGCATTGCCAGGCATTGCCCTGGCATTGCCAGGCATTGCCCAAGCATTGCCCAGGCATTGCCAGATATTGCCAGGCATTGCCCAAGCATCGCCAGGCATTGCCAGGCATTTCCAAGCATTTTTGATGCATTGCTAGGCATTGCCCAGNTTTCGCACCTTCGTGGCTGCTTCCGCGCCACCTGCTCCTCTGCCTATTCAAGTACTCTCATTTTCCTGACAGACACTGCCTGAGCAATGCCGGGCAATACGTGGACAATGCCTTACAATGCCTGGCAATGCCTGGCAACGCCTGGGCAATGCATGGCAATGCCTGGCAATGCTAAGTCAATGCCTGGCAATGCCTAGGCAATGCCTGGCAATGCCCGGCAATGCTCTAGTAATGCCTCGCATTGCCCTGGCATTGCCAGGCATTGCCCAAGCATTGCCCAGGCATTGCCAGATATTGCCAGGCATTGCCCAAGCATCGCCAGGCATTGCCAGGCATTTCCAAGCATTTTTGATGCATTGCTAGGCATTGCCCAGCCATTGCTAGGCATTGCCCAGGCGTTGCCAGGCTTTGCCAGGCATTTCCAAGCATTGCCTAAGCATTGCCATGGATTTCGCAGGCATTGCCAAGCATTTCCAGCCATTGCTAGGCACTGCCCAGGCATTGGAAGGCATTGCCTAGGCATTGCTAGGCATTGCCAGGCATTGCCAGGCATTGCCAAGTGCTGTCAGGTATTGTCAGGCATTGCGAGGCGTTGCCCATGCACTTCCAGGCATTACCCAGGCATTGCCAGACATTGTAAGGAATTGTCCACGCATTGCCAGGCATTGCCGGGCAATGCGAGGTATTATCCTGGCATTGCCAGGCATTACCATGCATTGCCCAGGCATTACTAGGCATTATCCAAGCATTGCTGGGCATTGCCCATGCATTGCCAGGCATTGCCCAGGTATCATCAGGCATTACTAGGCATTGCCAAGCATTACCCAGGCATTGCCAGGCATTGCCCAGGCATTGCGAGGCATGACCTAGGCATTGCCATGCATTGTTAGGCATTACCATGCATTGCTAGGCATTGCCAGGCATTACCATGCATTGTCTAGGCATTGCCAGGCCTGCCAAGCATTGCCAGGCATTGCCAGGCATTG
>SZWC01006047.1:44770-60974 GCA_023375785.1 Penium margaritaceum | reverse complement strand
AGCGTCACACTTTGGCACTAGAGCGTCACACTTTGGCACTAGAGCATCACACTTTGGCACTAGAGCTCCACACTTTGGCACTAGAGCGTCACACTTTGGCACTACAATGCCACACTTTGGCACTAGAGCGACACACTTTGGCACTAGAGCTCCAAACGTTGGCATTAGAGCGTCACACTTTGGCACTAGAGCATCACACTTTGGCACTAAAGCTTCACATGTTTGGCTCAAGAGAATATTACTTTGGCACTATAACTTCACACTTTTGCACTAGAACGTCACACTTTGGAACTAAATCATCATAGTTTGGTACTACAGCGTCACACTTTGGCCCTTGAGCATCCCACTTTGGCACTAGGGAGTCACACTTTGGCACTGGAGCATCACACATTGGCACTTGAGCGTCACACTTTGGCACTAGAGCTTCACACTTTCACACTAGAGCGTCACACTTTGGCACTAAAGCTTCACACTTTGGCACTAGAGCATTACACTTTGGCACTAGAGCGTCACACTTTGGATCTTGAGCGTGACACTTTGGCACTAGAGCGTAAGACATTTGCACTAGAACATCACACTTTGGCACTAGAGTTTCAAACTTAGGCACTAGAGCGTCACACTTTGGCACTAGAGCGTCACACATTGGCACAAGAGCGTCACACTTTGGGACTAGAGCGTCACACTTTGGGACTAGAGCGTCACACTTTGGGACTAGAGCGTCACACTTTGGTACTTGAGCGTCACACTTTGGCACAAGAGTTTCAAACTTTGGCAATAGAGCCTCAGACTTTGGCACTAGAGCATCAAACTTTGGCACTAGATAGTCATCCTTTGGGACAAGAGTGTCACACTTTGAGACTAGAGCGTCACACTTTGGTACTTGAGCGTCACACTTTGGCACAAGAGTTTCAAACTTTGGCAATAGAGCCTCAGACTTTGGCACTAGAGCATCAAACTTTGGCACTAGATAGTCATCCTTTGGGACAAGAGTGTCACACTTTGAGACTAGAGCGTCACACTTTGGTACTTGAGCGTCACACTTTGGCACAAGAGTTTCAAACTTTGGCAATAGAGCCTCAGACTTTGGCACTAGAGCATCAAACTTTGGCACTAGATAGTCATCCTTTGGGACAAGAGTGTCACACTTTGAGACTAGAGCGTCACACTTTGGTACTTGAGCGTCACACTTTGGCACAAGAGTTTCAAACTTTGGCAATAGAGCCTCAGACTTTGGCACTAGAGCATCAAACTTTGGCACTAGATAGTCATCCTTTGGGACAAGAGTGTCACACTTTGAGACTAGAGCGTCACACTTTGGTACTTGAGCGTCACACTTTGGCACAAGAGTTTCAAACTTTGGCAATAGAGCCTCAGACTTTGGCACTAGAGCATCAAACTTTGGCACTAGATAGTCATCCTTTGGGACAAGAGTGTCACACTTTGAGACTAGAGCGTCACACTTTGGTACTTGAGCGTCACACTTTGGCACAAGAGTTTCAAACTTTGGCAATAGAGCCTCAGACTTTGGCACTAGAGCATCAAACTTTGGCACTAGATAGTCATCCTTTGGGACAAGAGTGTCACACTTTGAGACTAGAGCGTCACACTTTGGTACTTGAGCGTCACACTTTGGCACAAGAGTTTCAAACTTTGGCAATAGAGCCTCAGACTTTGGCACTAGAGCATCAAACTTTGGCACTAGATAGTCATCCTTTGGGACAAGAGTGTCACACTTTGAGACTAGAGCGTCACACTTTGGTACTTGAGCGTCACACTTTGGCACAAGAGTTTCAAACTTTGGCAATAGAGCCTCAGACTTTGGCACTAGAGCATCAAACTTTGGCACTAGATAGTCATCCTTTGGGACAAGAGTGTCACACTTTGAGACTAGAGCGTCACACTTTGGTACTTGAGCGTCACACTTTGGCACAAGAGTTTCAAACTTTGGCAATAGAGCCTCAGACTTTGGCACTAGAGCATCAAACTTTGGCACTAGATAGTCATCCTTTGGGACAAGAGTGTCACACTTTGAGACTAGAGCGTCACACTTTGGTACTTGAGCGTCACACTTTGGCACAAGAGTTTCAAACTTTGGCAATAGAGCCTCAGACTTTGGCACTAGAGCATCAAACTTTGGCACTAGATAGTCATCCTTTGGGACAAGAGTGTCACACTTTGAGACTAGAGCGTCACACTTTGGTACTTGAGCGTCACACTTTGGCACAAGAGTTTCAAACTTTGGCAATAGAGCCTCAGACTTTGGCACTAGAGCATCAAACTTTGGCACTAGATAGTCATCCTTTGGGACAAGAGTGTCACACTTTGAGACTAGAGCGTCACACTTTGGTACTTGAGCGTCACACTTTGGCACAAGAGTTTCAAACTTTGGCAATAGAGCCTCAGACTTTGGCACTAGAGCATCAAACTTTGGCACTAGATAGTCATCCTTTGGGACAAGAGTGTCACACTTTGAGACTAGAGCGTCACACTTTGGTACTTGAGCGTCACACTTTGGCACTTGAGCGTCACACTTTGGCACTAGAGTGTAACACTTTGGCACTAAAGCGTCACACTTTGGCACAAGAGCGTTACATTGTGGCACTGGACCTTCACAATTTGGTACTATAGCGTTACACTCAGGCACTATAGCGTCACACGTTGGCACTAGAGATTCACACTTTGGCACAAGAGCGTCACACTTTGGCACTAGAGTGTAACACTTTGGCACTAGAGCATCACACTTTGGCAATAGAGCTTCAAACATTGGTACTAGAGCGTCACACTTTGGTACTAGAGCGTCATACTTTGGCACTAGAGCTTCACGCTTTGGTACTAGAGCGTCATACTTTGGCACTAGAGCTTCACGCTTTGGTACTAGAGCGTCATACTTTGGCACTAGAGCTTCACGCTTTGGTACTAGAGCGTCATACTTTGGCACTAGAGCTTCACGCTTTGGTACTAGAGCGTCATACTTTGGCACTAGAGCTTCACGCTTTGGTACTAGAGCGTCATACTTTGGCACTAGAGCTTCACGCTTTGGTACTAGAGCGTCATACTTTGGCACTAGAGCTTCACGCTTTGGTACTAGAGCGTCATACTTTGGCACTAGAGCTTCACGCTTTGGTACTAGAGCGTCATACTTTGGCACTAGAGCTTCACGCTTTGGTACTAGAGCGTCATACTTTGGCACTAGAGCTTCACGCTTTGGTACTAGAGCGTCATACTTTGGCACTAGAGCTTCACGCTTTGGTACTAGAGCGTCATACTTTGGCACTAGAGCTTCACGCTTTGGTACTAGAGCGTCATACTTTGGCACTAGAGCTTCACGCTTTGGTACTAGAGCGTCATACTTTGGCACTAGAGCTTCACGCTTTGGTACTAGAGCGTCATACTTTGGCACTAGAGCTTCACGCTTTGGTACTAGAGCGTCATACTTTGGCACTAGAGCTTCACGCTTTGGTACTAGAGCGTCATACTTTGGCACTAGAGCTTCACGCTTTGGTACTAGAGCGTCATACTTTGGCACTAGAGCTTCACGCTTTGGTACTAGAGCGTCATACTTTGGCACTAGAGCTTCACGCTTTGGTACTAGAGCGTCATACTTTGGCACTAGAGCTTCACGCTTTGGTACTAGAGCGTCATACTTTGGCACTAGAGCTTCACGCTTTGGTACTAGAGCGTCATACTTTGGCACTAGAGCTTCACGCTTTGGTACTAGAGCGTCATACTTTGGCACTAGAGCTTCACGCTTTGGTACTAGAGCGTCATACTTTGGCACTAGAGCTTCACGCTTTGGTACTAGAGCGTCATACTTTGGCACTAGAGCTTCACGCTTTGGTACTAGAGCGTCATACTTTGGCACTAGAGCTTCACGCTTTGGTACTAGAGCGTCATACTTTGGCACTAGAGCTTCACGCTTTGGTACTAGAGCGTCATACTTTGGCACTAGAGCTTCACGCTTTGGTACTAGAGCGTCATACTTTGGCACTAGAGCTTCACGCTTTGGTACTAGAGCGTCATACTTTGGCACTAGAGCTTCACGCTTTGGTACTAGAGCGTCATACTTTGGCACTAGAGCTTCACGCTTTGGTACTAGAGCGTCATACTTTGGCACTAGAGCTTCACGCTTTGGTACTAGAGCGTCATACTTTGGCACTAGAGCTTCACGCTTTGGTACTAGAGCGTCATACTTTGGCACTAGAGCTTCACGCTTTGGTACTAGAGCGTCATACTTTGGCACTAGAGCTTCACGCTTTGGTACTAGAGCGTCATACTTTGGCACTAGAGCTTCACGCTTTGGTACTAGAGCGTCATACTTTGGCACTAGAGCTTCACGCTTTGGTACTAGAGCGTCATACTTTGGCACTAGAGCTTCACGCTTTGGTACTAGAGCGTCATACTTTGGCACTAGAGCTTCACGCTTTGGTACTAGAGCGTCACACTTTAGCAGTAGAGCTTCACACTTTGGCACCAGAGCATTACACTTTGGCACTAGAGCTCCAAACATTGGCATTAGAGCATCACGATTTGGCACTAGAGTGGCACACTTTGGCACTAGAGCGTCACACTTTGGCACTAGAGTGTCACACTTGGGCACTAGAGTTACGAACTTTGGCACGAGAGCATCACACTTTGGCACTAGAGCGTCACACTTTGGCACTAGAGCCTCACACTTTGGCACTTGAGTTTCGAGCTTTGCCACTAGAGCGTCACACTTTGGCACTAGAGCGTCACACTTCTGCAATAGAGTGTTACACTTTGGAACTAGAGCGTCACACTTTGGTACTATAGCGTCACACTTTGGTACTAGAGCGTCACACTTTGGCACTAGAGCGTCACACTTTGGCACTTGAGATTCAGACTTTGGCGCAAGAGCGTCACACTTTGGCACTAGAGTGTAACACTTTGGCACTAAAGCGTCACACTTTGGCACTAGAGCTTCAAACTTTGGAACAAGAGCGTCAGACCTTGGCACTACAGCATCACACTTTGGCACTAGAGCGTCACACTTTGGCACTAGAGTATCAGACTTTGGCACTAGATTTTCAAACTTTGGCACTAGAGCCTTGCACTTTGGCACTAGAGCCTCGCAATTTGGCACAGGCGCAGGTACCCTAGGAACAAGCGCAGGCACCCTAAGCACAGGCGCATGTACCCTAGGCACAGGCGCAGGTACCCTAGGGACACGCGCAGGTACCCTAGGCACAAGCGGAGGTAACCTGGGCACAGGCGCAGGTACCCTAGACACAGGCGCAGGTACCCTAGGTACAGGTGCAGGTACCTTATGCAGAGGCCTAGGTAACCTGGGTATAGGCGCAGGTACCCTAGGCATAGGCGCAGGTACCCTAGGCACAGGTGCAGATACCCTAGGGACAGGCACAGGTATCCTGAGCACAGGCGCAGGTACACTATGCACAGGCGCAGGTACTGTAGGCACTGGCGCAGGTACCATAGGCACAGGCGCAGGTACCCTAGGCACAGGCGCAGGTACCCTAGGCACAGGCGCAGGTATCCTAGNCACAGGTGCAGATACCCCAGGCACACGCAAAGGTACCGTAGGGACTGGCGCAGGTACCCTAGGCACAGGCGCTGGTACCCTAGGCACAGTCGCAGGTACCCTAGGCACAGGCGCAGGTATCCTAAGCACTGGCACAAGTAACTTAGGCACAGGCGCAGGTACCCTAAGCAAAGGCGCTGGTACCATAGGCACAGGCGCAGGTACCCTATGCACAGACGCAGGTACACTAAGCACAAACGCAGGTACCCTACGCACAGGCGAAGGTACCCTAAGTACAGGCGCAGGTACCCTAGGCAAAGGCGCAAGTACCCTAGGCACAGGCGCAGGCACAATAGGCACAGGCGCAGGTACCCTAGGCACAGGTGCAGGTACCCTAGGCACAAGCGCAGGTACCCTAGGCACTGGCGCAGGTACACTAGGCACAGGCGCAGGTACCTTAGGGACAGGCAATGGTACCCTAGGCACAGGCGCAGGTAACATGGGCACAGGCGCAGGTACCCTATGCTCAGGCGCAGGTACCCTAGGCACAGGCGCAGGTACCTTAGGGACAGGCAATGGTACCCTAGGCACAGGCGCAGGTACCATAGGCACAGGCGCAGGTACCCTATGCTCAGGCGCAGGTACCCTAGGCACAGACGCAAGTAACCTAGGCACAGGCGCAGGTACACTAGGCACAGGCGCAGGTACCCTATGCACAGTCGCAGGCACCCTAGGCACAAGCGCAGGTACCCTCGGCACAGGCGTAGGTACCATAGGCACAGGCGCAGGTTCCCTTGGCACAGGCGCAGGTACCCTAGGCCCAGGCGCAGGTACACTAGGCACAGGCGCAGGTACCCGAGGCACAGGCGCAAGTACTCTAGACACATGCACAAGTACCATAGGCATAGGCGCAAGTATCCTAGGCACAGGCGCAAGTACCCTAGGCACAGGCGCAGGTACCCTAGGCACAGGTGGAGGTATCCTAGGCACAGGCGCAGGTACCCTAGGCACATGCGCAGGTACCCTAGGCACAGGCGCAGGTACCCCAGGCACAGGCGCAGGTACCCTAAGCACAGGCGCATGTACCATGGGCATAGACGCGGGTAACCCGTGCATAGGCGCACACACCCCAGGCACGCGCGCAGGTTTCCTAGGGACAGACGCAAGTACCCTAGGCACAGGCGCAGGTTGTCAGAAGAATGCAGATACGAGAACATTGGCAGCAGAAGCAGGTAGAAACAGTGGAACATTTAGGTGTACGTCAGCAGAGTGATGTAAGCAAGAGCGATCCGGAGAGTTAGTCGCTGGAGCTGATAGAGGCTGGGACGCGGGGTAGCGGCGGTAGATAGGTTGATGTGAGAGAGAGAGCTGACAAAGTGAGTGATGGTTGGCGGAGTGAGAGAGAGATGAGCGAAGGAAAGAGAGTGATGGAGCGAAGGTTGAGAGGTGGCGAAGACAGGAAATGCGAGGAGCGAGCAGAGCAAAGACACAGCGGCGAAGCCGCGGAACCAAAGGGGAACAGGATGTGCATAACTGTTCTGGTTAAATAGAGGGAATGAACATCCTTGGTAATATATCACAGAACAGGACAAAGATATCGTAACGGCTTCTTCTTCGCTAGCTGGACGCGATAGCGACACGGTCGCGTTTGTTAGGGGCGCCTCGTCCTTTAGGTCACTGACCGTGACAGACAGTCCGTTGGCGAGGTGGTTCGTTGTTCGCTTGGTCCAGAACATGAACCTCTTATGAAGAACTCGGTTTATCCGAGGGAGAAGACCAGTGTTGGCTTTAATATTCCGACACATGTACCCTAAGCACAGGCGCAGGTACCCTAGGCATAGGCAAAGGTACCCTAGGCACAGCCGAAGGTACCCTAGGCACAGGCGCAGGTACCCTAGGCACAGGCGCAGGTACCCTAGGCACAGGCGCAGGTACCCTAGGCACAGGCTCAGGTACCCTAGGCACACGCGCAGGTACCATAGGCACAGGCGCAGGTATCCTAGGCACAGGCGTAGGTACACTAGGCACAGGCGCAGGTAACCTGGGCACAGGCGCAGATATCATAGGCACAGGCATAGGTACCCTAGGCACAAGCGCAGGTACCCCAGGCACAGGTGCAGGTACCCTAGGCACAGGCGCAGGTACCTTAGGCACAGGAGCAGGTACCCTAGGCACAAGCGCAGGTACCCTAGGCACAAGCGCAGGTACCCTAAGCAGGTAGCCTAGGCACAGGCGCAGGTACCCTAAGCACAGGCTCAGGTATCCTTGGCACAGGCGCAGGTACCCTATGCACAAATGTAGGCACCCTAAGCACAGGCGCAAGTACTCTAGGGACAGGCGCAGGTACCCTAGGCACAGGCGCAGGTACCATAAGCACACACGCAAGCACCCTAGGCACAGGTGCATGTACCCTAAGCACAGGCGTAGGAACCCTAGGCACAGGCGCACGTACCCTAGGCACAGGCGCAGGTACCCTAGGCACAGGCCCAGGTACCTTAGGCACAGGCGCAGGTACCCTAGGCATAGGCGAAGGTACCCTAGGCACAGGCGCAAGAACCCTAGGCACAGGTGCAGGTACCCTAGGCACAGGCGTAGGTAACCTGGGCACGGGCACAGGTACCATAGGCACAGGCGCAGGTACCGTAGGCACATGCGCAGGTACCATAGGCACAGGTGCAGGTACCCTTGGCGCAGGCGCAGGTATCCTATGGAGAGGCGCAGGTACCCTAGGCACAGGCGCAGGAACCCTAGGCACAGGCACAGGTACCCTAGGCACAGGCACAGGTACCCTAGGCACAGGCACAGGTACCATAGGCACAGGCGCAGGTACCCTAGGCACAGGCGCAGGTACCCTAGGGACAAGCGCAGGTACCCTAGGCACAGGCGCAGGTAACCTGGGCACAGGCGCAGGTACCCTAGGCACAGGCGCAGGTACCCTAGGCACAAGCGCAAGTACCCTAGGCACAGGCGCAGGTACCCTAGGCACAAGCGCAGGTACCCTAGGCACAGGCGCAGGTACCCTAAGCACTGGCGCAGGTACCCAAGGCACTCGCACAGGTACCCTAGGTTCAGGCGCAGGTACCCTATGCACAGGCGCAGGCAACCCAGGCACAAGCGCAGGTACCCTAGGGACAGGAGCAGGTACCCTAGGTACAGGCGCAGGTACCATAAGCACATGCCCAGGTACCCTAGGCACAGGCGCACGTACCCAAAAAATAGGCGCAGGTACCCTAGGCACAGGCGCTGGTATCCTAGGCACAGTCGCAAGTACCCTATGCACAGTCGCAGGCACCCCAGGCACAGGCCCAGGTTCCCTCAGGACAGGCGCGGGTACCCAAGGCACAGGCGCAGATACCCTAAGCACAAACGCAGGTACCCCAGGCACAGGCGCAGGTACCCTATGCACAGTCGCAGGCACCCCAGGCACAGGCCCAGGTTCCCTCAGGACAGGCGCGGGTACCCAAGGCACAGGCGCAGATACCCTAAGCACAAACGCAGGTACCCCAGGCACAGTCGCAGGTACCTTACGCACAGGCGCAAGTTCCCTAGGCACAGGCGCATGCGCAGGTACCTTAGACACAGGCGAAGGTACCCTAGGCGCAGGCGCAGGTGCTCCTTACACAGGCGCAGGTACCTTAGGGAAAAGCGCAGGTACCCTAGGCAAAGGCGAAGGTACCCTAGGCACAGTCGCAGGTACCCTAGAGACAGGCGCAAGTACATTAGGCCCAAGTGCAGGTATCCTAGGCACAGTCGCACGTACCTTAGGCACAGGCTTATGTAACCTGGGCAGAGGCGCATGTATCCTAGGCGGAGGCGCAGGTACCCTAGGCACAGGCGCAGGTATCCTAGGCACAGTCGCACGTACCTTAGGCACAGGCTTATGTAACCTGGGCAGAGGCGCATGTATCCTAGGCGGAGGCGCAGGTACCCTAGGCACAGGCGCAGGTAACCTAAGTACAGGCGCATGTACCCTAGACACGGGCGCAGGTACTCTAGAAGCAGGCGCAGGTACACTAGGCATAGGTGAAGGTACCCTAGGCACAGGCGCAGGTACCCTAGGCACAGGCGCAGGAACCCTAGGCACAAGCGCATGTACCCTAGGCACAGGAACAGGTACCCTAGGCACAGGCGCAGGTACCCTAAGAACAGGCGCAGGTACCCTAAGCACAGGCGCAGGTAACCTAGGCATAGGCGCAAGTACCCTAAGCACAGGCGCATGTACCCTATGCACAATCACAGGCACCCTAAGCACAAGCGCAGGTACACTAGGCACAATCGCAGGCACAGGTACCCTAGGCACAAACGTAGGTACCCTAGGCACAGGCGCAGGTACCCATTGCACATGCGCAGGTACCTTAGGGACAAGCGCAGGTACCCTAGGCACAGGCGCAGGTACCCCATGCACAGGCGCGGGTACCCTAGGCACAGGCGCAGGTACCCTAGGCCCAGGCGCAGGTACCATAAGCACAGGCGCAGGTACCCTAGGCACAGGCGCAGGTAACCTGGGCACAGGCGCAGGTACCCTAGGCACACACGCAGGTACCCTAGGCACACGCGCATGTACCCTAGGCAAAAGCGCATGTACCCTAGGCACAGGTGTAGGTACCCTAGGCACAGGTGCACGTACCCTAAGCATAGGCGCAGGTACCCTGGGCACATGCGCAGGTAGCTTGTACACAGGCGCACGCACCCAAGGTACAAGCGCAGGTGTCCTAGGGACACGCGTAGGTACCCTACGCACACGCACAGGTACCCTAAGCACAGGCGCAGGTACCCTAGGCACAGGCGCAGGTACCCTAGGCACAGGCGAAGGTACACTAGGCACAGGCGGAGCGCAGGTACCCTAGGCACAGGCGCAGGTAACCTGGGCACAGGCGCAGGTACCTTAGGCACAGGCGCAGGTACCCTAGGCACAGGCGCAGGTACCCTAGGGACAGGCGCAGGTACCCTAGGCACAGGCGCAGGTACCCTAGGGACAGGCGCAGGTACCCTAGGCACAGGCGCAGGTACCCTAGGGACAGGCGCAGGTACCCTAGGCACAGGCGCAGGTACCCTAGGGACAGGCGCAGGTACCCTAGGCACAGGCGCAGGTACCCTAGGGACAGGCGCAGGTACCCTAGGCACAGGCGCAGGTACCCTAGGCACAGGCGCAGGTACCCTAGGCACAGGCGCAGGTACCCTAGGCACAGGCGCAGGTACCCTAGGTACAGGCGCAGGTAACCTGGACACAGGCGCAGGTACCCTAGGCACAAGCGCAGGTACCCAAGGCACAGGCCCAGGTAGCCTAGGCACAGGCGTAGGTACCTTAGGCACAGGAGGAGGTACCCTATGCACAGGCGCAGGTATCCTAGGCAGAGGCACAGGTGCCCTAGGCAGAGGCGCAAGTACTCTAGGCACAGGCGCAGATACCCTAGGCACAAGCGCAGGTACCGTAGGCACAGGCGCAGGTACTCTAAGCATAGGCAGAGGTACCCTAGGCACAGGCGCAGGTACCCTAAGCACAGGTTCAGGTACCCTAGGCACAGGTGCAGGTACCCTATGCACAGCCGCAGGCACCCAAGGCACAAGCGCAGGTACCCTAGGGACAAGCGAAGGAACCCTAGGCACAGGCGCAGGTACCCTGAGCACAGACGCAGGTACCCTAGGCACAGGCGGAGGTACCCTAAGCACAAGCACAGGTACCATAAGCACAGGCGCAGGTACCCTAGGCATAGGCGCAGGTACCCTAGGCACAGGCGCAGGTACTTTACGCATAGGCGTAGATACCCTAGGCACAGGCACATGTGCCCTAGGCACAGGCGCAGGTACCCTAGGCACAGGAGCAGGTACCCTAGGCACAAGCGCAGGTAACATGGGAACGGGCGCAGGTACCCTAAGCACAGGCACAGGTACCCTAGGCACAAGCGCAGGTACCCTAGGCACATGCGCAGGTACCGTAGGCACAGGCGTAGGTACCTTAGGCACAAGCGAAGGTACCCTAGGCAAAGGTGCAGGTACCCTAGGCACAGGCGCATGTATTCTAAGCACAGGCGCAGGTACCCTAGGCATAGGCGCAGGTACCCTAGGCACGTGCACAGGTACCCTAGGCACAAGCGCACGTACCTTGGACACGGGCGAAGGTACCCAAGGCTTAGGCGCAGGTACCCTAGGCACAGGCGCAGGTACCCTAGGCACACATGCAGGTACCCTAGGCACAGGCGAAAGTATCCCAAGCACATGCGCAGGTACCTTAGGCACAGGCGCAGGTACCCTAGGGACAGGCGCAGGTACCCTAAGAACAAGCGCAGGTACCCTAGGCACAGGCGCAGGTAAACTAGGCACAAGCGCAGGTACCCTAAGCAAAGGCGCACATACCCTAGGCACAGGCGCAGGTACCCTAAGAACAAGCGCAGGTACCCTAGGCACAGGCGCAGGTAAACTAGGCACAAGCGCAGGTACCCTAAGCAAAGGCGCACATACCCTAGGCACAAGTGCAGGTACCATAGGCACAGGCGCAGGTACCCTAGGGACAGGCGCAGTTACCCTATGAACAGGGTCAGGTACCCTATGCACAGGCACAGGTACCCTAGGGACAGGCGCAGATACCCTAGGCACAGGTGCAGGTACCATAGGCACAGGCGCAGGTACCCTAGGGACAGGCGCAGTTACCCTATGAACAGGGTCAGGTACCCTATGCACAGGCACAGGTACCCTAGGGACAGGCGCAGATACCCTAGGCACAGGCGAAGGTAACCTGGGCACACGCGCAGGTACCCTAGGCACAGGCGCAGGTACCCTAGGGACAGGCGCAGGTACCCTGGGCATAGGCGTAGGTAACCTGGGCACAGGCGTAGGTACCCTAGGCACAGGCGAAGGTAACCTGGGCACACGCGCAGGTACCCTAGGCACAGGCGCAGGTACCCTAGGGACAGGCGCAGGTACCCTGGGCATAGGCGTAGGTAACCTGGGCACAGGCGTAGGTATCCTAGGCACAGGCGCAGGTACCTAGGGCACAGGCGCGGGTAACCTGGGCACAAGCGCAGGTACCCTAGGCACAGGCGCAGGTACCCTAGGCACAATCGCAGGTACCCTAGGCACAGGCGCAGGTACCTAGGGCACAGGCGCGGGTAACCTGGGCACAAGCGCAGGTACCCTAGGCACAGGCGCAGGTACCCTAGGCACAATCGCAGGTACCCTAGGGACGGGCGCAGGTACCCTAAGCATAGGCGCAGGTACCCTAGGCACACGCGCATGTACCCTATACATAGGCTCAGGTACCCTAGGCACATGCGCAGGTACCATAGGCACAGGCGCAGGTACCCTAGGCACAGGCGCAGGTACCCCAGGCACAGGTCCACGTACCCTAGGGACAGGCGCAGGTACCTTAGGCACAGGCGCAGGTACCGTAGGCACAGGCGCATGTACAATAGGCACAGGCGCAGGTACCCTAAGCACAGGCACATGTAACCTAGGTACAAGCGCAGGTACCCTAAGCACAGGCGAAGGTACCCCAGGCACAGGCGCAGGTACCCTAGGCATAGGCGGAGGTACCCTAGGCACAGGCGCAGGTATCGTAGGCATAGGCGCAGGTACCGTAAGCATAGGCGCAGGTACCCTAAGTTAGGCGCAGGTACCCTAAGCACAGGCGCAGGTATCCTAGGCACAGGCGAAGGTAGCCTATGCACTGTCGCAGGCACCCCAGGCACAAGCGCAGGTACCCTAGGGACAGGCGCATGTATCCTAGGCACAGGCGCAGGTACCCTAAGCACAGACGCAGGTACCCTAGGCACAGGCGCAGGTACCCTAAGCTACTTAGGATACCTGCGCCTGTGCGTCACACTTTAGCCTAAAGTGTGATGCTCTAGTGCCGAAGTGTGACGCTCTAGTGCCAAAGTTTGACGCTATAGTGCCAAAGTCTGACGCTCTAGTGCCATAGTTTGAAGCTCTAGTGCCAAAGTGTGTGAGGCTCTAGTGCCAAAATGTGACACTATAGTGCCACAGTGTGACGCTCCAGTGCCAATGTCTGAATCTCTAGTGCCAAATTGTGATGCTCTAGTGCCAAAGTGTGACGCTCTAGTACTAAAGTGTGACGCTCTCGTGCCAAAGTGTGACGCTCTAGTGCCAAAGTGTGGAACTCTAGTGCCGGAGTGTGACGCTCTACTGCCAAGGTGTGAAGCTCTAGTTCCTAAGTGTGATGCTCTAGTGCCTAAGATTGATGGTCTAATGCAAAAGTTTGACGCTCGAGTGCCAAAGTGTGAAGCTCTAGAACCCAAGTGTGAAGCGCTAGTGCCAAAGTGTGACACTCTAGTGCCAAAGTGTGGAACTCTAGTGCCGGAGTGTGACGCTCTACTGCCAAGGTGTGAAGCTCTAGTTCCTAAGTGTGATGCTCTAGTGCCTAAGATTGATGGTCTAATGCAAAAGTTTGACGCTCGAGTGCCAAAGTGTGAAGCTCTAGAACCCAAGTGTGAAGCGCTAGTGCCAAAGTGTGACACTCTAGTGCCAAAGTGTGGAACTCTAGTGCCGGAGTGTGACGCTCTACTGCCAAGGTGTGAAGCTCTAGTTCCTAAGTGTGATGCTCTAGTGCCTAAGATTGATGGTCTAATGCAAAAGTTTGACGCTCGAGTGCCAAAGTGTGAAGCTCTAGAACCCAAGTGTGAAGCGCTAGTGCCAAAGTGTGACACTCTAGTGCCAAAGTGTGGAACTCTAGTGCCGGAGTGTGACGCTCTACTGCCAAGGTGTGAAGCTCTAGTTCCTAAGTGTGATGCTCTAGTGCCTAAGATTGATGGTCTAATGCAAAAGTTTGACGCTCGAGTGCCAAAGTGTGAAGCTCTAGAACCCAAGTGTGAAGCGCTAGTGCCAAAGTGTGACACTCTAGTGCCAAAGTGTGGAACTCTAGTGCCGGAGTGTGACGCTCTACTGCCAAGGTGTGAAGCTCTAGTTCCTAAGTGTGATGCTCTAGTGCCTAAGATTGATGGTCTAATGCAAAAGTTTGACGCTCGAGTGCCAAAGTGTGAAGCTCTAGAACCCAAGTGTGAAGCGCTAGTGCCAAAGTGTGACGTCTCTAGAGTTGTCTTGGCCTTGCTCCAGCTGTCTTCGGCTTACTCCAATTTTCTTGGCCTTGGTCCAGTTGTCTTGGCCTAACTACAGTTGTCTTGGTCGTGCTCCAGTTGTCTTGGGCTTTTTCCAATTGTCTTGGCATTTTCCTAGTTGTCCTGGACATGCTCAAGTTGTCTTGGGCTTGCTCCCGTTGTCTTCGTCTTGCTCCAGTTTTATTGGCCTTGCTCCATTTGTCCTGGTCTTGCTCCAGATATTTTGGGCTTGCTCCAGTTGTATTGGGCTTGCTCTAGTTGTCTTGGCCTTGCTCCAGTTTTCTTAAGCTTGCTCCAGTTGTCTTGGAATTGCTCCAGTTTTCTTGTGCTACTCCAGTTTTAATGGCATTGCTTCAGTTGTCTTAGGCTTGCTCCAGTTCTCATGGGCTTGCTCCAGTTGTCTTGGGCTTGCTCCAGTTGTCTTGGGCTTGCTCCAGTTGTCTTGGACTTACTCCATTTATCATGGCCTTGTTCCTGTTGTATCAGGCTTGCTCCAGGTCTCTTGGGCTTGCTCCAGGTATCTTGGCCTTGCTCCAGTTATCTTTGGCTTGCTTCAGGTGTCTTTAGCTTGCTCTAGTTGTATTAGCCTTGCTCCTGATGTCTTGGACTTGCTCCTATTGTATTGGGCTTGTTTTAGTTCTATTGTGCTTGCTCCAGTTTCCTTGGCCTTGCTCCAGTTCTCTTGGACTTGCTCAAGTTATTTTTGGGCTTGCTCCAGGTGTCTTCGGATTGCTCCAGTTCTCTTGTCTTTACTCCAGTTTTTGTGGGCTTGCTCCACTTGTCCTGGGCTTGCTCCAGTTGTCTTGGGCTTACTCCAGTTGTGCTGGCCATGCTCCAGTTGTCTTAGGCTTGCTCGAGTTGTCTTAGGCCTGCTCAAGTTGCATAGGGCCTGCTCTAGTTGTCTTGGGCTTGCTCCAGTTGTCTTGGGCTTGCTTCAGTTCTCTTGGGCTTGCTCTAGTTATCTTGGACGTGCTCCAATTGTCTTGGCCTTGCTCCACTTGTCTTGGACTTGCTCCAGTTGTCTTGGACTTGCTGCAGTTGTCTTGCGCTTGCTCCAGTTGTCTTGGGCTTGCTCCAGTTGCCTTGGCCTTGCTCCAGTGATCTTGGCCTTGCTCCAGTTGTTTCGGGCTTGCAACATGTGTCTTGGGCTTGCTCCAGTTGTCTCTTCCTCGCTCCAATTTTCTTGGCCTTGCTCCAGTTGTCTTGGGCTTGCCCCTGTTGTCTTGGGCTCGGTCAATTTGTCTTGGTCTTGCTCCAGTTGTCTTGTGCTTGCTCCTGTTGTCTTAGGCTTTCTCCAGTTGTATTGGCCTTGCTCCAGTTGTCTTGGACTTCCTCTAGATGTCTTGGGCTTGCTTCAGTTGTCATTAGCTTGCCCTAGTAGTATTGGCCTTGCTCTTGTCGTCTTGGCCTTGCTCTAGTTGTCTTGGGCTGGGTCCACTTGTCTTGTGCTTGCTCCAGCTGTCGTGGGCTTGCTCCAGTTCTCTTGGGGTTGCTCCAGTTGTTTTGGGCT
Organism: Penium margaritaceum; assembly: GCA_023375785.1. Classification (NCBI taxonomy): domain Eukaryota; kingdom Viridiplantae; phylum Streptophyta; class Zygnematophyceae; order Desmidiales; family Peniaceae; genus Penium; species Penium margaritaceum. The sequence continues at coordinate 44,899 of SZWC01006047.1, read as the reverse complement.
TGCTCCAGTTGCCTTGGCCTTGCTCCAGTTGTATCGGGCTTGCTCCAGTTGTCTCCGGCTTCATCCAGTTGTCTTGGCCTTGCTCCAGTTATATTTGGCTTGCTCCAATTGCCTTTGGCTTGCTCCAGT